>JAHWFP010212502.1:0-15796 GCA_023313725.1 Lithobius niger | reverse complement strand
GCGAGGTGTATCAACCCACATATCTGAGGTTCTTTCTTCGTACATTCAAGCAATGGGTTTCCGGCAGGTCTGATTAGGGAAGGTTTTAGGACGTTTATCATTCTTGTGCGAGGTGCAGCAACCAACATATCTGAGGTTCTTTCTTCATATATTCCAGCAATGACTTTTAAAGCAGTTCTGATTATGGATGGGTTAGGATGTTTGTCATTCTTTTGCGAGGTGTAGCAACCCACATATCTGAGGTTCTTTCTTTGTATATTCCAGCAATGAGTTTCTGACAGTCCTATTTAGGGAGGGTTCAGGATGTATATTAATCCCCCCTACAGTTTTGACTACGTACTATCAGAGATTCCACTGTATTTAGAAAAAAGAAAAAGAAAAAGAAAATTTCCATATTTGTTCAAGTGGGAGAGGCCTATATTCTGGCTGGATGCTGAAGCGGCGTTTTTCGGTCGCAGTAACAACTTTAAAAAAATGGTCTCAGTCCAACACACCATCACAGTTCCGCAACATTTTGAAACCTCGTTTTTGGCAAGAATAGGTACATTTAGGCCTAGCTGGTTGTGGAGCAAAGCTCACTGAATCTTGAAGAAAGTTATGCTGGACGAGGTGTCCTAATCCTGATAATAGTCATTTTACAGCAGCCCTTCCCTCTTCAAAGGATATTTCATAAGCAGATAAGCTTATATCTCTGGATTTCAGGATCTCCGTGGCCTTCCTTCCACCACAGGACGACAGTAATAAAAACTGAAGGGATTAACCAAATGATGAAAATAAAACATGAAATGTGTTAACATGCAAGGTATACGGAACGGTCGATAGAAACAGGCTTCACTTGCAAGAAAAGACAGCCACTTGTAGGATCTTTTGATTAAATGTTCTTTCTTGTACGGGAAAGCCGTGTATCTGCCTGAATGGCAGCATTTTATTCCCATCTTAATTTTGGCTCTGATTGCTACTACTTTCTTTTGACTGCTTTTATCTGCAATGACCTGTTCTTGGTTGTAGTGCAGCCATTTTAATTTTTTCCGGGGAAATTAAAAATAAAAATTTCTTGTCAAATGTGAATAATTAAATAAAACTATAATGATAATAAAGATTCATCGGCATTTTATTCCATCTTGACTTTGGCTCTGATTGCTACTACTATCTTTAGACCGCTATTGCGCATTGGCACATTCTGTCAGCCTTTGTTAGTAACTAAACCACGCCCCAAGGCTGTTTGCCATGACGCGCGCATCACGTGGCTGAGCTAGTCCATTCAGACGGCGAAAGATCCGCTATTCTCGGTCGTCAGTGCTTAACTCATGATGACATCATGGCAAACAACCGTGGCACGTGGTATACTGACTAAAGGCTGACAGAATGTACCAAAGCCTCATAGCAGTCAAAGATAATAGTGGCAATCACAGCCAAATTTAAGATGGAAATAAAATGCTAATGCATCTTTATTATTTTTATTATTATCTTTTTGGTGTTTTTATCCTTAACCATTACTGTAGCTCGTTGCTTGATCACAAGTTTCGTGTTAACTAACCTTTTATTACTCCGATGCTATGCAACTGTTGCCTCTTGGCCACTGCACGATGTTGTTGCAGTTTGTAAGGTAGAAAATTTGCAGGGGTTTCTCATCAAGTCATTGCTAAAGCATACTTTGTGATATTTTTTTGTAATTAAATAATTTATTTATTATTTCATAGGTCCTGAAAGTGAGGGGATGCTAAATCCACGTGCCATTGCAAGAGGGCGTAAAAGGAATCTAAAGCCAACAGCACGTGCTAAATCCAACTGGCCGCTTCAACGTCAGGCATCACCTACAAAGAAGGTTCAAGGAAAAGGTAATACACTCTGATAGTAACAGAATGATAGTTCAGACTTGCGACAAACACTAAAGGTGTGCTAAATTAGCAGAGTTCAGGAATATGTGTCCTAGCAAAGGTTGTATGAGTTTTAGGAGAGTTGAAACTGTGGAACCTTCTATGTAATTGTACATGTAAAGGTTCTGTGGGTATTAGGAGAGTTTGAAACAAGAGGATCCTCTTATATAAATATCATATAGGTTTTAAGAAAGTATGGAACTGGGAGAACCTGCTATATAAATGTACTAGCAAAGATTCTAGGCTATGGTTTTTAGGAGAGTTTGGAACAGGAGGAACCCTCCATATAAATGTACGAGCAAAGGTTGTACATGTTTTATGAGAGTTAGGAACTGGAGGAACCTCCTATATAAATGTAGTTGCAAAGGTTGCATGGATTTTAGGAAAGTTTGGAACTGGAGGAACCTCCTACACAATTGTACTAGTAAAGGTTGTATGGGTTTTACAAGAGTTTGGAACTAGAGGAGCCTCTTACATAAATATACTACAAAGGTTCTGCAGGCTTTAAGCCAATTTAAAACAGGGTGAACCTCCACAATCAGATTATTTTGTGGAGCTGAGAACACTGGTAAAAGTAGGCTGATCCTGGACACAGTGAGGACTCAACAAAGTCATCAAATGCACAATCAATTTTAATTTTCGAAAGTGGTGTTACTTTCTTGCTCACCTACAAGATAAAAACAATGACATTTACTAAAAACTACAAACACTCGCACCTGACAGCCTAAAAAACGAACAATACTTACAAAAAGCTGGAGAAAATGGATTAAAACACACACGATTTTACAAACGCGGGTCTGACATGCCACCATCTTGGAGATCACTGCGCACACACCACTGACCTTTATTTTTCCACCATGGGAAGTTTACTATAAACTTCATGTCATTTCTCCATATGAGCAAAATTATTTATTGTGTTCATAGTTCTAAGCTTATTAGCTGCAATTGTATATGCTTCTAACTGGTATCTAATGTTTTCTGTTGATTCTCTGTGAACAATTTTCGTGCCACTGATATCCACTATATGGCCTGTAGCCTCCACATGTTCAGCAACAGCATTCGATTCTTTTCCTTTCATAATACCATTAGCATGATCAAGTTTACGTATTCCTAATGGCCTTTTACAAGTTCCCACATAGATGCACGGACATTCCTGGCACTTGATTCCTGTATCAAGTGCCAGGAATGCCCGTGCATCTTTGTGGGAACTTGTAAACGGTCCTTACTGTACCACGTTCCTTGTAATATTGGTGCAAAAACATGTGGATATAATGCTTGTAAACTCTACACAGTTACTTTCGAGTCTACGAGTTGGATATTTACGTGGTTTTTTCACTCGTAGTAGAAGGATCCGTGGCATAACACAGTCAAGTTTCCTGCAAACATGATGTGGAACAAACTGTACAACTTTCCCTATTAGGCCTCTCAATCTCCCACGGTTCCCTTGTAACAAAGGTGGGACATCACTACGACTGGAAAAAGCCCCACCAATTGCACTTCCCTCCAACACTAGAAACCAGTAACAACATCAATTCAGAAATTTAAATACTATGGGTCATGAAGAAGTAAATTTAAACAGTTAGCGGCGAGCTTTGCTTTTTCCGTTTAAGATGATCAATATTTTTATTCACTTCAGCTACATTAATGGTTCTAATTTGATAGGCTGTGAGTTGTCTGTAGTAGGGGGCATTTACGATATGGTAGAAACACACACCCCCACAACCCCCAAGGTCAAACTAGGTAAAGTCAAGGTCAAACCGAGTCAAGGTCAAGGTCAAGGTCGTCCATCTGGAGGAAGGTGGGAAAGTACCTTTTGCTACTTTTTTTCGTTTTTGTCAATTTGGAAGAGGATGGGACAATGCTTTTTGTTACCTTTTTGAGACCTTTAGCTACCTTTTAGTTTTCGTCAGTCTGGGGAGGGTGAGTCAAGGTCAAACCGGGTCAAGGTCGTGAATCTGGAAGAAGGTGGATGAAGCGCAAGGTCAAACCGGGTCATCCCCCACTTTTTTAGATTTCGTCGATCTGGAGAAGGGTGGGAAAGTGCTTTTTGTTACCTTTTTGCATACTGGAAGTGCGGCCACAGCCAAGATGGGTCACCGGGTCGAGGTCACCCATGGGAAAGTGCCTTTTGCTACCAAAATTTGACCTTTTGCTACCACGGTGTACTTTTGCTACCAAAAAATGTCGTTTAGCTACCTAACTAAATGCGTCCACCTCCAAGCGGGAAGGTCACATGACCGTCAGTGACGTCATCCGAGGGGTAGTGTGAGTGCTTCACGAACTTTTAAATTGTAAGAACATTAAAAAGCTTTCAAAGCAAAAAAATGACGAATTAGCAGCATTTTGGGCTTCCCAAAACTGGAGGGGTCGTGCGAATGCTCCGTGAGCTTTCGTATTGTGATAACTCTAAAAAAAACTTTAAATCATAAATTGCCACATTTTGGGGGTTACCAAAATTGGGGGGAGGGAGGTTATAGACTGGTGGAAGTAAAACCCCAAAAATTAACTTTCAACGGCAAATATTGAGACATTTTGGCACCGGGCAGTTTTACCTTAATTTTGGCATGCTGAATCCGAATCAGCCCGGTGCCAAGTTGAATTTCTCCTCCCAAGCCTGGAATTCAAGATGGTGTCCTAAAATGGCGACCAAAAAACATATTTTTGCTTCTAGCACCTAAACCGTTCATCCGATCGAAAACAAACTGGTTATAAATTGTGTTCAGAATAAAATTTCCTTGAGAAAACGGTCTACGCATATTTTTCGTAAAATTAACTCTTCTGGTCTAAATTCGTCATTTAAAATTCTGTTAGGCCATTTATGTATGCTATAGACACAACAGCCCACATGTGTTTTATAATTCTTGACTTTAAACAGCTGCAATGTTAGTTCTAATTAAAGAACCACTAACATAATAGGGCTTAAATGAAAGTTGAAGGAGTATATTTTTCAGCAAGGGTAATTTAAACGATTTATTTTAATTATAATCTAAGCTACGAAAGTTGATCTATATGGTAGTGCTTTAATTTTTGGGTCGTTTTACGATAAGTTCAATCTTAAACTGGTGCAGTAGTCGTTCTAAATTAAATAAATGGATGTAATTAGGCTTAAATGAAAGATGAAAATGTATATTTTCCAAAAAGGGTAATTAAAATGTGTAAAAGGGTAAATAATTTTAATTAGGCGCTAAGTTACAGCAGTTTATCTACGATGTAGGGCTTTGATTTTTGTATCGTATTACGATAAGTTCCATCTTTAAACTAGTGTAGTAGTTGTTCTAAATTAGATAAATGGATGTAATTAGGCTTAAATGAAAGACGAAGAAGTATATTTTCCAACAAGGGTAATTTATAAACGATTTATTTTAATTAGAAGCTAAGCTACAGCAGTTTATCTACATAGTTGTACTTTGATTTTTGGGTCGTTTTACGATACGTTTCATCTTCAAAGTGGTTCAGTAGTCGTTCTAAATTAGATAAATGTGGATGTAATGAGTCTTAAATAAAATATGAAGATGTATATTTTCCAACAAGGAGAATTAAAACAATTTATTTTAATTAGGAACTAAGCTACGGTAGTTTATCTACGATGTAGCGCTTTGATTTTTGAATAGTTTTACGATAAGGTCCATCTTTAAAATAGTATAGTAGTCGTTTTAAATTAGATAAATGGATGTAATTAGGCTTAAGTGAAAGGTGAAGATGTATATTTTCCAATAAGGGTATTTAAAACTATTTATTTTTATTAGGAGCTACAACGATTTTTCCACAGTATAGTGATATGCTTTTTGTGTCAGTTTATCACAAGTTCTATCTTTAAACTGCTATAGCAGCTGTTATAACTCAGATAAAACGTTGTAATTACCCTTGTTGGAAAATACATATCTTCGGCTTCATATAAGCTTAATCATAGCTATTTATCTGAATTATAACTGCTACCACAGCAGTTTAAATATAGTACTTGCCATAAAATGACGCAAAAATCCAGGTGCTACAACGTAGATAATTTGCCTTAGCTCAGCTTATAAATAAAATAAATCGGTTTAATTACCCTTGTTGAAAAATATATATCTTCATCTTTCATTTAAGCGTAATCACATCCGCTTAAATGAATTAGAACGGCTATTGCAACAGTTTAAAGGAGAAACTTGTTATAAATAACCCAAAAATCAATGTGCTACAATGTAGATAAACTGTCGTAGCTTTGCTCCTAATTAAAATAAATCGTTTTAATTACCCTTGTTGAAGAGTATACATCTTCATATTTCATTTAAGCCTAATTACTTCCATTTATATAATTTAGAATGACTACTGTGGCAGTTTAAAGATGGAACTTATCGTAAAATGACACTCAAATTAAAGGGCTACAACGCAGATAAACTGGCGTAGCTTAGCTCCTAATTAAAATAAATAAATTTCATTTCACTTGTTGGAAAATATGTATCTTCATGTTTTAGTTAAGTCTAATCACATCCATTTATGTGAATTAGAACCGGTGCTGCAGCAGTTTAAAAATAGAACTTTTCGTAAAATGACGCAAAATTCAAAGCGCTACCACATAGATAAACTGCCATAGCTCAGCTCCTAATTAAAATAAATAATTTTAATTACCCTTGTTGGAAAAATAAATATTTTCATCTTTCATATAAGCCTAATCACATCCATTTATCTGAATTAGAACCGCTACTGCAGCAGTTTAAAGATAGAATTTACGGTAAAATGACTCACAATTCAAAGCGTTACAACGTAGATAAACTGCCGGAGCTCAGTTTCTAATTAAAATAAATCGTTTTAAATACCCTTGTTGGAAAATATACAGCTTCACCTTTCATTTAACTCTAATATATGGTAGTGGATTTTAATTAGAACTGACATTCCAGTTGTTTAAAGTCAGGTATTATAATACACATATGCGCTGTGTTTATGCGCTATAGCACGCATAAACGGCTTAATAGAACTTAAATGACGAATTTCGGTCAGAAGAGTTAATTTTACGAAAAATATAAATAGAAACTTTTCTGAAGGAAATCTTATTCTAAACATAATTGGTAACCACTTTATTTTCGATCAGATGAACGGTTTACGCGCTAGAAGCAAAAGACTGTTTTTTATCGCCATTTTTGGACGCCATCTTGAATTCCGGGCTTAGGAGGAAAATTCGACTTGGCACCGGGCAGATTCGGAATCAGCATGCTCAAATTAGGCTAAAATCGCCCGGTGGCAAAATGTCTCAGCATTTGCCGTTGAACTCATTTTAGAGCGTCTTTTCTGGGAAAAGTCGTCCTATTAGTGCATACTCAAAAAGTATTCACATTGTGTGAATGACGAATTGTTAACTGCACTCGTGAGAATGACGAATTAACAACATTCGAGGGTCTCAGAAATGTAAATGCATTATGAACTTTCACATTGTGAGAACTTTCACGAGTGCTTTACAGCGCGTGACGAATTAATAATATTAGAGGGTCCTCAAATCAGATACCCTAAAAGTTGCTTTTATGAACTTTCGCGTATTGAGCTTGATGTAAGTATCGGTTTCCAGACCACCACGGAGGTAGGTACATGGCACGTTTTTAGATTTTACCTACTAGGATCCCTACTAGGCCTATATCCACATGGGCGTTTTTTTTATTTACATGTGGTTTCCCTTCCTGAGAAGACCTATTTCCACATGGTATTCAAGCTCATTAAATTCCGTTCCGCGCTCATCTTTTCGTCAAGCGCTCTTTTTGTCATCTATCTCGGTTTGTAGACGTTTCCTCTTAGCTGCAGGATTTTTTCTAATCTCTCTTTTCTCTGTGCCTCAGTTTCTTGAGCATGAGCTTTGCTCATAGAAGCAGCTTTTTTCTTTAGTCTCTCTTTTCCCTGCTCTTTAGCTTCTTGAGCATCCGCTTTGCTCTTATAAGCAGCTTTTTTTTTGCTAATCTGTCTTTTCTCTGCTATTCAGTTTCTCCAGCTCAGGCTTCGCTCATTGAAGCTGCTTTTCTCTTCAATCTCTCTTCTCTCTGAGCTTCGGTTTCTCCCGCTCGAGGTTTGCTCATAGAAGCTGCAATTTTCTCCAATCTCTCTTTTTCAGCTCCGGGTATAACGAGTCCCATCTTTATCATTCCAACTCTCACTTTTCCATTTTGCGCTTCTCCTCCCACACGGAAGAATCCTCCAACCTTCTCTCACGGTTCTCCAGTAAAGAGAGTATCCGAACCGCTTTCCCTTTCTCTTCCAACTTCTTCTCCTCGTTCACGTTTTCCTCTTCCCGCATTTTGAGCGCTAAACTCGCATTTTCCTCTCCCTCCTCATTGCTCATCACGTCGACGTCCAAGTCAAAGTCATCCTCGTACTCTCTCCACGCACCCAAGTCGTTGTGGCTGATAGCTAGGGTGTCTTCGATTTTCCAAGATGAACCTCTTGTCGTCATACGGTGAGAGGAGGGTTTTCGAAACTCGCACCGTACTCAACTCGTGTTTGACGCTGGAGATTTTCACCCAAGTAACCGTGTCGTCAATTTCAAGGCAGATTTGTAATCGTCGAAAGAAAAATGCTTCTTGACGAATGATCTCTGGATTCCTTTTGCCTTTTAAAGGTTTCTTTTCTCCACACTTTGATCGCGTACATCTTCGCTCGCAGTCTGACGAACTCTTGGATGGCTACGCCCCATCTCATCTGTCATCTTTCCCAGTAGCTTCTTGTTCGAATCTTAGAAAAGGGGGTGGTGTGTGGGATAATTGCTTGTATCGAAACCTTCTCGGTTCTGGAGCATGTCCTCAAACACATCGTCAGTTTCGATACAGTAGTAAACGCTGTCCATGTTTGTGAAGAGAAGCTTTACTCGGTCTCCATACTTTGGTTAATAAACTCATAATGGAACTCATACATCACGATTTTACGCAGTTTCAATCATAATGGAACTCATACATCGCGAGTTTAGACAGTTCCAAAATGGAGAATCCCAAGTAAGTAGGAAGGTCGCAGCAAACGCTTCTAATACGCCGGTTGTTCTGCGTAAGTTTTCGTTCAAGATCTTGAAGGAGTCAGCGTGGGGTTGGGATGTGTATTTCAAAGCCCTCTTAGCGTCGTTGCATAGTTCGACGTCGAGCAGATTTTGTTTGTTTTCCATGGGCTTGCCGAAAACCGAGTTATTCATGAGTTTAAATAAAGTAGTCCTTCTCTCAGTGTTAAATTCGATGTACTCCCTCATCCACAGTTTCTGGATGAAGACAAGGACGCTTCGGATGCGGCGGAGAACTAGCCTGTGTCAGCGGTAGAATTTCAGGTTCCGGTAGTGGACAATGTACTTCTTGTGCAGAAAATTCTGTATGAGTTGGTGTTGAACGAAGATTTAATGATGTGCTTCAATTCTTTTGCCAAATCTCTCGAATGAGGGGATTAGAATTCCTTCTCATCAGGTAACGGAAGCCTCATAAAGGTTATTCATGTCCAAAACTGCTGCGGAGGTTGAGGATTCGCGAGGGTCGAAGTTGGGTGGGTATTCGTTAGCTCACGTGAACCTCTTTCCTATGAAGGAAACACCGCCTCGAATGCCAGAAGTTATCATATTGTGTTTCCCGACGTGCATGAAGAGTTCCAACTTGGATTTCATCATTTTGAGCAGAGCTGCCCAGCTAAATCCCAGGGTGGAGATGTAGTAGCAGGGATCTAACTTATTGTTTTCCAGGCAAAGTTTCCTAAAATCTTCAAATATGTCCACGAGCAGGAAAAAGTCCGCCATTTGGTAGATCGCGTGGTACGCACCAAATTTCTTCGTTTTCATCTTGAGCCAGAGGTTGAGTGCCCGAACGTACATGACACCCGCTAACTGTTAGTCTTTCAGCTGGGAGAAGAACGACTTTCTCGATGGTAGTTCTTCCTTGTCGGAAATTGACATATCTTGTATGTGCTTGTAAAGGTAGACACCCTTTCGCGTCAGGTGATTCATCGTGTCTTCTTGAGTCATAGCATCCTGAAACCAGCATATTTTAGGCCGGTGTCCAAAGCGGATTCGAGGATGGAGAAGCCGACGTTGCATTTCCTGCAGTTCTCCACCAGAGTGTCCAACTAAGCTTTCAAGAAACTTCCATTAATCAAAGATTTATGCCCTTCCTTTTAATCGTCATGATCTGAAACTTCTCCACATTTTGGCATGTGACTTCCACTTGTCCGTTGAACTTGTGCACGGTGGATACCAGGAGGTGCATGTTGTAGGCTTATAAGCCATGGAAAACGACGGGGATGGTTCTCCGTTCTCGAGCGCTAAAGTTACATTTTGAATGAGCGGCTCCCATGTACTTCCCGCTTATGTGCAATGGTCCTTCACCTTTTGCTCGCTAACGTTCCTGGGGTCTGTGCAGTCAAATGGTTTTTCGCAGTAATGGTAGCCGTTGATGTGAGAGTAGCTGTCTTTTTTGACTCCGGTGAGTATCAGGGGTTTCATGTCTTTCAACAACGTAAGGTATTCTTTGGCTTTTTCCACCATGCATTTTCCACCATGCGTGTTCTCCCAAGTAATATTTTTGACTGACAATCTCTCCGTTCTGTCCCACAGCAATGTAACCGAAGCTGCAGGAAGTGTGCTGATGGCTTTTAGTTGTCGAACTTGTCAAAGCTTCGGGTTGAGAAGTTTGCACAGGGTGAAGGATACATTCGAAATCGGCGTAGACAATGCGTGGGAAGGAGTTCTTGCGGTTGAAATACCGAAAATTGAGAAAATTCTCTCCGGGTGACTTGAATTAATTGCTTGTACTGGGTTGACTTTCACGCATTCTTTCCGGTGAGTCGAGAGCATAGATTCCGTTCCGAACCTGGCGAAACAGTTCTGGCAATAGAACTTGGCGTTACTGCCTATACCTCGGAAGTGTAAAAATCCGGCACTGTCTCTTATGGCGCAGTAGTGGATGTTCACCGTTCCAGAGTCTTTGTCGGTATTTGCCGCCCAGCAGGAGAAGTTTGATAGGTTGACTGTCTAAATTTTTTGAAAACGAAGCGGGTACAATCCTTCCGCGTTGTAAAACCCTGTCCCGTTAATAGAGAGATCGTTCACCTTTTCTAATTTGTCTATTTCACTGAGCTTCCTTGGGTAAGAAATCATGCTGGTATTGAGCATGTCTTCGAACTTGAGATAATCTTCCGGTTCTTCGCTGGTCAATTTTAAAGCTGCAAGTACCTAGTACAAAATGCATTTTTGGTCGTTCGACAATAACCACGGCGTACGATTTGCCGGCGAGCGCCTTCGGTAGCGGAATGGAGGACGATACCTACAGTGGTTTGTACTTTGCCAACCTGATGACGAGGTTGTTCAGTCGCGAAATAACCCAACTACTTCCACGCTTGGCAAAAGTATCGAATAGAACTTTGAATCTTATCGAAGGCTTTATCCACGACCACCGGAATATTGTTTGGGTTGTAAATTTCCAAGTATCGGGACCAGAAACCCGCCTGAATTACGGTCGTGTCCCAGACGAATTCGACCCCCAAAGCATATTTGTGTCCTGCAGTTGACCATCTGATTTAGGCAAACCAGTGAAAGTGATTGAAGGCCAGACGAACCGACAGTAGAAATAGAAGTGGATTGATGAGTCCCAATTCTTCCGGCAGGGGCATCTCGTATTGATCGTGGCAAAACCCCTGCATTTGGAACAGGTGAACGCAATCCCTCAGATGTACGGGTAAGAATGGACGAGTGCGCCGACTGAAGGTGATTGTGTAGTTGATGTTGGGAAGTGTATATTTCTGCCCCATAAACACAAGTGAAATATTTTTTAGTATCCATTCTGATAATATAAAATATTTATCCTTTTTTATTATTAAGGAAGAAACAAAATTAAAGAAGGGAAGGGAAGAAAATATTTTTTTTAATGTTTATTGCATCGAAATATTTTTACATGGAAAAAAGGGAAGGACATATTTGTTTAATATTGCTATGTTGTCCGTCGAGCTGTTGTACTTGGAGTCGTAGCCCTTCCATTTAATAAAGAAAAGCATTTCCCATTTTTTCTTTTTTTTTCTTATTTTACTAAAAACAAATCGGGAACTAGAGTTTATTGAAGTTCCGGTTCGTAAAACCCTCGGAGCACCGGTTTATCTGACTCGTCTTTTATAAGATAAGTAACCGGGTGGTTTTTTGCACTTTATGAATCGTGAAAACTTTGTTAGTAAAATTTTGCAAATACCCCTTATCAAAAATTTTCTTAACTTTAGAAATTCTGACTTTATTTCCTACGGCGAATTTGGGTTTATTCAACAACCGTTTAGTACTAGTTCGTCTCAGCAATGGTTCGTGATGCTTAGTTACTTCCCTCGGTTTAAATTGTATGGCAGAATGAACCGTGTTATTGTAATTGGAACTAACTCGTCGATAATGTGCATCCACTCGTAAATACCCTGCCTGGAAAAACATTTCCACATTCAAGTTTTTAGCGTTCTGTTGAAACGTTCTACCACGTTCACTTTCTTCTCAGAGTACGTAGAGTACATTTTGATGGTATGACGCTTGAGTAGGGCTTTAAGTCTTTATTGTAGAACTCACTACCTAAATTGACTTGTAAATTTTTAGGGGATGACGCTCCTGCGAGTATTTTCTTGAAAACTCACGTAACATCTATGCCGGATTTAGATTTGAGGGGAATGGCCTAAGTGAACTTGGGCATGACATTAATGCAGGTTAGTAGGGAGTTACACCCTTTATTTAGGTTAGCATAAGGTATCATTTCAACTAAGTAAGCCTGCCATAGATCGTTCAGGCTCAGTGCAATCACTTTCCATCTTGGAAAATATTTTTCGGGTTGCTTCGTGAAGTTCTTTTAAAAGTTCATCCATTTTTTTTATTTCCCATTCCGAACTTTAGTTTTGTTTTCATGATTTTCTTAATGGTGGAAACGGCTAGTTTTTCCCTCCACGCCAGAGAAGGATTGTCTCTCACTCTTTGAGCTTTGGAAATTAGGACTTCATCAGCGGTTTGGCGTTCCTTTAAGTCCGAGCCCTTGGAATAAGTGATATCGTGTTCTTTGCACGCTTCGTATAGTTTATTAATTCCCTGATCTCCTCAAGCCAATTTTTTTTCCAGTTTAGTTCCCGGGCCATTTCGAGAGGTAACTTATCTATGAGTTTGTTTACGATTCCTTTCCCAGACTTGATAAAGGAAGCTATTTTCGTCCCGCATACCTCGCAAAATATAACTTACATTTGCCTGTTATATTTTACGGTGATAATAACGGACACCTGGATAGCCATTATGTAAGGTGTTTTTATCTTTTTATCATCCTCTGATGCAGGTACCGCTTACCATTATATTGGTACCAAAATTTAAGTTCTAATTGCTTTTCGCCTGTGCTACTGGCTTCGTCTCTGTTTACATATATTGCCGCACATACCCATATCCATTTTACACTATACTTAGGGAAGTTTATTTACAAATTTAGCCTGTTTTGATAAATGCGTCATTATGAAATCATGTAATAATGGTACGACAAACGTATCCCAAACGTCAAAAAAAATTAGGGGAATAAAACTACAAATGCTGTAAACATTATTTTTCATTTTAAGATTAGTAGGTCTATATATAGGCCTACTAATCTTAAAATGAAAAAATATGTTTTGATTCCTAACAATGTACATTTTGAATACATAGCCATAAAACCGTTAAAATAATACATAGGTAAACTGGAAGTAAACCATCAGCAAAAATCATACACCACATTACCGTAGTGCAGTAAACTATCTTCATCACGAAGCAAACAGTCTGCATTAAAGACAAGCCTTGTGAGGAAACGAGATACACTAATGTGAGAAAGAAAAAAAAACTGCCCCGACAGGGACTCAAACCCAAGGAAATAATTAGTGTGAATTCCAGTCGGAAATGCCAAATCAGTGGAAATGCCAAACAGGATCAGTGTATCTTGTTTCCTCAGTCTTTAATGCAGACTGTTTGCTTCGTTTACCCTTTACCTTGTGGTTTGTTATTTATTTGTTACTTGCATTATTTCTAGTGTGGGGGCCTAGAAGCAATGTTGCTTTCCCTCCTTGTGTGAGTTTGTGACCTCTAGGTCTTTACTGAGAAAGACTGAACAGCTACTTAGCTCGGCTGGAGCCTGGAGCCAGTATCGGCTCAAACTGCACAGTGGTTAGAGCGCCCGGCCTAGTCGGTGGGAATTCCTGGGTTCGAGTCCCAGTCCGGGGAGTTGTCTTTTCTTTCTTTCTCAGATTAGTGTATTTCGTTTTGTCACAAGGCCAGTCCTTAATGCAGACTGTTTGCTTCGTTTACACTTGACCTTGTGATTTGTTCTTTATTCATCTTCATTCACTTCCATTCATTCAAGTGATGTAACCCGGATTCACACCGGCAAACCAGTTCATCACCAGATCACTCCCACACCACCTATATCGATATGGCTGCTTGTCTACTGACTTAAAAATAATTCCTTCGTTATTAAGGTGCTCGGTCATAAACAATATAGATGGAATACAAATCAATACAAACTCATCAGGCTCAATGAAGGCGAAATGTAAACTTAAAAGCCATCAGCGAAAATCATACAATAGAATAACATAGTGCTATATACCACCTTTATTAACTTCCATTTCATTAAGGGACATAACCCAGATTCAAACCGGCGAACAATTTTATCGTTATATCACCACCACACCGCCTATATCGATATGGCCACTTGTCTACTGGCTTAAAAATAATTCACAGAACTCGTTGTTAAGGTCATATCCATGATGAGCACTCCATTCGACCGAACGTGCTCGGTCACAAAAAATATAAAGCGAACACAAATCAATATACACTCATCAGGCTTAACGAAGGTGAAATATAAATATAAAACCCATCACAAAAATCATACAATAGAATATCCTATATTAGCAAGTCCTACACTAGTTTAATCAGCTACTAGTTATCCATTTAATACTTTAGGATGGCATACACAAACTACGGGTGCTTACACTGTAACACCAAATGACAATAGCAACAGGTAAATCAAATATTGTGCAGCTTAGATGACAAGCCAAAGGTCTCTATCAATCGTTAAATTGAATTCTTCATTCCCTATAATATTTATACTATTTAAATTGTTTGATTGAGACTGGTACTGGTTTCGTGTGTGGTGGGGAAACCGTATTGATGGTGGCTACTAACAACCGGTTTAGCAACCCGACGGTATATATATATATCTCTGCATATATTTGCGATAGAAATTCCACCTTTGATCTCGTTTCTTTCATGCACAACCCTTGTTGTGAAATTTCAACCCGATCAGAACCAAATTTCGGACGTTATTCATTCCAAAACATACAAACGTACACACACACAGACAGACTGCCACATAAACAAACACACAAAATCCAATTTCAGTCGAATATTCAGAATCGCTCGATTCGCACGCTCGGTCACTAACTTCCAACAGTGATAGGTTTTGAAGAATTTGGGACTACAATAATCTTCTATATAAACATTCTTGGACAGAATTACTGATTTAAACGAGTGCACCCAGAGCACCTGTACTTTCGATATTCTGACTACTCAGTGTTCTAGGAAAAAATAAACTCGTAACTGGTCTAGTTTGGCTCTCTAGGTGCCAAAGGAACGTTTTGTATACATTCCTGTGGCCCCTAGAAAGACAAACTAGAACAGTTACAGGATACATTTTTTTCTACAGCACCGCGTGATCAGAAAATCGAAATTAAAGGTGCACTAGGTGCACTAATTTGAACCAGTATTATTTCCATGCTGACGTAAATAAAAAAATAAGAATTGCACATATGAGAGTAATTGCAAGTAGCCCTTCTACTAGAGTGTCTACAAACTATAGTGTCCCTAGCGTGTGGGGAAAATGATCCAGATAGTGAAGTGATAAAAAAGATCCAAATGAGCACTGTCCAAACCTTGCTTCCAATAAAATATATTTGCATTGCAGTTTTTCCCAAGTTAT
>JAHWFP010212486.1:0-23761 GCA_023313725.1 Lithobius niger | reverse complement strand
CGGCCACAAGACGGCCGCCACAAGACGGCCGCAAGCAATTGATAGAGTACATATCCGTTTTCATTGTCGGTCGCTCGCCCTTTTTCTTTGCTACCGTGGGAAGAATGAGCCCGCTCGCCTTCGTACTCATTATTGAAGCTTCGTTTGTTTAATCCTCCCTTACAATGTCTCCAATGCCTATTTATTTATTTCAGGTGTACAAAGGCGTCATTATTTATTGCCGGTATACAAAGGTGTATTTATTATTTCACATGCACAAAGGCGTATTTATTTATTTCACATGTACAAACGCGTATTCCAACCATTTTTGCAGCAAAGAATCATATGTAATGTAAGTGTATGGACTCCGGAACAAGGGATACGCTGAATGAGGAAGTGAAGCAAACGAAAAACACCGTTTGCTAGACAGGGTACGCAAAAACACATAGACGGGATTCCGTAAAACACATGAGGAAGGAAATCGTCCCAGTGTTTTTAACGGTGCATCAAACACCACCCGTGCGTAGCACGGGCTTCCTCTAGTAATAAATAAAATGTACCTAATTCGCATAATTTGGTTGCACATAGGAGAATTTTGTATGAGAATGCTGTGTTTTAACATTTAGCCGTGCTTTATATTGTTTAAAGTGAAATAAAATTTATGTTCTCAAGGTCACGGTGTGCCCTGTCTTTAACATGTTTTCGTTTGTTTCACCATTCAATTTGACGTTAGAACATGTGAGACGTGATTCTTTTGTTTAAATTCTGCTTAGTTTGTGCCAATGTAAGTGGCCATGTATTTGGGTTTTTTTACGAGGAATTTGATACACTCCTTTTTTTGAGTGACTTTAGGTTACTCCTCAACTGATACATCTGGGTTGGCGAGCGATTTAATATTTGGACATGAAGAGTGGGAACAGTAGTTACCGGAGGTTTTCAGTGCATCCTCTGAAAACAGGAATATATATATATCTGCTGTACTCCCGGTGTCACACACGCCTAGGTGGTTCCCACATGTGCCAGCGATAGTTTTGTGCGCAGCTTGAAATGAAAATGGCCATCGGCCGCTCCGCTGTCCCTCATCAAACCCCCTACCTATTCATTCAACATTGTGTGGTCTGATTTCTTCCCTGTAGCCCCCCGGTCCCCCCTCTTCTCCCCCAGACCCCCTGGCCCCTGCTTCCTCCCCCCCCCCTTTGTGTGGTTTGAATGCCCATCCCATCCCAGCTTCTCCTCCTTTGGAACCTTTGGTGTTTGATCTTCTTAGAAAAGTTGATTAATTGACTCTAGCTCCATTTTGATACCAAGCACGATAAGCTCACAACAATGATTGTGTATGTTTGATTGTTTCTCAACCAATGTGGCATTCCTTTGTGTGGGGGGCGGTACTTATGATATGACGTTTTGTATGCCTGTCGTCAGTTATGGCTTCTTGCATTGATGTTAATAAAGGCTTGCGATTCCAAAAGGTAACAAAGGTAACAAAATGGTAGACATTTTTAAAACAGTTAGAACAAATTCTATGTTCTAACGTGTTTGAAATTTGCAGTAGTATTTTCTTTTGTGTTGCCATTCTGTTTCATGTTAATTCAAAGATATAACGTCTCTTTTCTAGATAAAACTAAGCCCAATGTTAAGCCAAACTAAATTGTTTCACCGAGTCTGTGAGGGTGATTGCTTAACCGCAGTCAGAACTCAGTAAGTTGGAGTACACGGATAATATTACTGGCAAATCTCAGCTTTCAGGATGGCCCCAAGAAAGGATTATTTAATCATTCGCTTGCGAAGATTCTTGAAAATCATTTTAGACGAAGAGAAACGTTCGACGTCTTTGCCAATGTTTGAATTTTTGCTCAAGAAAGACAACCACTATTTAGCAAAAGTGGTATGGGGACTTGTGTTTGTTGTTTGTTTGGCTTTGCTTGCTTATCAGACATGTGATCGAATACAATACTACTACACATATCCAGTGACAGTCGACGTGTTTATTAATCTGAAACTCTACCAGAAGTTGCTAGACATTAAACTACTCTACCAGGGTGATGCCGTCGTAAAGCTCTCACCCAAAAGGGATATTGGTCTGACCTGCAATATATTCTCGGACTTTCTTGGAAAAGACCACAACATTACTGTGCAGGAACTATGGAATTCTGTGAACACATCTGAATTTATGTTATCAGCAAAGGCTTTTAACGTAAGTATACTATTTGAAATATTATTAAAGGTTAAAATATTACTAGAGAAAACAGTAGACAGGGTAGCAATGTGATCTTTGAAATGATATATTATTTTACAGTTCCACAATGCACATTCCGTACAGAGAAACGATTAGGTTAGTAGCAAGAATCTCAAAGATAGGGTAATTTCATCTTAAGTCCGTTTGTTTCCATCATCATAACCAGGAGCTTATAAATGCATACATGTCGGACATGAGAATGTTCATCCACGCTGTAGCTACCACTTCATATTTCATCCCTTGTAACAAGGTCATCTGATAAAGAAGCCGCGAGTTTCGTTTCCTGTCTCCAGCGCAGTTGAGTCAACATCCCCAATGTCTTATTTTACCAAAGTAACGCTAAAATACATCAACTTTCCAACATGCCTATGAACTAGCATCAAATCAGGAGACGGAAGGTGCTATTTCTACCCCACTCGGCCTTGGCTTAAAGAAGTCACCTCCTTCCCTGCTTCATGGTCGTGGAACGCTGTTGAACGCGGAGCTGCCACATGCCTGGGCTAATCATAGCACGAGTTCAAGGTTAAAGTCTAACTGGTGTATTTTAAACGTGATTTATCCCCTAAAACTGTCTCGTCCAGTCGTTCCACATTTGGCCGCATGTGGTCGTGATTTATAACGAAAGATGGAACATGCCTAATATTATCAAGGACACTCAGTCGAGAATTCCTTTATGTCACTTTTGTCTTAAGTCATGGATGACTGATTTGCACGGTCTAAGTTGGACAGTTAAAGATAAGACTATAATCCAGTTACGGCTCCACGCATGGAAAATTAAATTAAATTAAATTAAATCAAATTGAATTAAATTTAATTAAATTTAATTGAAAATTAAAAAATAAGTTTAATCAGGAGCTTATAAATGCGCACAATAGACAAGTCGTAACTCTCACTCTGTATTTCTCCACTTGTCACAAGATCATCTAGGAGGGAAGCGGTGTATTTCGCTTACAGGCTACAAGCCGGCGGATTCAACATCATTAAATTCTTATTACCTAAGCAGTTCTAGGAGGCATTAAGTTTGAAGCACACATGAGAAAATGTTGTGGAGTCAGGAGGCAAGACACCCGATTTATACCGCAGTTGGCCTTGTCTTAGCAAATAAAACACCTTCTTGGCTTCAAGGTCGTTTACACGGTAATCTATGTTAATTGACGTGTGTTTGGACTAATCGGAGCACGTGTGATTTCTTTGTACATACTTGCCAGGTAAAGATTTTCAAATCGCATTTTTTAGAGTACATTTCCGCAAAAATGTTTTAACTTTTGCGGAGTGCATATGTCATAAATTAGTTTGAAAAGCGTCCAAAGAGTCATCTTTTTTTTATTACTCGTTCGGCAGTTGACTTGGGGAGGCGACTCGGTGCTAATGCTGTAAGACGGGGTGGATGGAAACTCATGGGAACTCCTCCATTAAGTGACTCTTGTTTTAGTGCATAATCTATAATTTACAATCGATAATGCACACTGCACAGTATGCAAACACTTTTTAAATATGTGCAGGATCAGACAGGCAGCCAATCAGTGACATATCTACGCATTCACGTTTAAAATATGTGCACGGTACTATTCAGTGCACGGTGCTTATTGTACTATTCAGGATTCCATGACGTCACTTAGCGTTTTAATTAAACTGATGCTACATCATAGCAAAGATACTAGGAAACAAGCTTTAGGCCTATTACAGGCAGAGTGGATTGAAATATCAAGCCTCTAGGAGGTGGCATGGGTGGTTCGATTTGTACTACTAATAATGACTTGTTAAAAAATATTAATGCTTTTCGCAAGAACTGTGTGCAAGATTTCGTGCCTCAGGGAGAGGATACTGTGGACCCTTTGGGCGTATTTCATAGGGGTTCCAAGGCTGGTTTGTTTTGTAATGCTAAGAATGGCTTGTGTACCAAATTTGATGCTTTTAGCTTGATTTGCAAAAGTTTGTTGGTCAAGCCTCATGGAAAGGGAAAGGGAGGGGGAGAGGGCGTGTTGCCAATAATGAGGCTATGGTCTGTTTCGCCTTTCTTTCGGTAGCGTACTACATCCCTCATCCAGTCGTCAGTTTTGTCAATTTCGTCAGCTATTTCATCTTCAGTGGCTTCATCCTTCATCAAATGGCTAATGATGATGTCGTTGATTTCTTTCAGTTTGGATTCCCGCTCCACTGACTGTTCGTAGAATTCTTCTACAGTATGATAATCCAAAGCAGGTTGATCTCGGGTTTCGGCACCAAATGTTTCTGAATATCTCAGTTGTAGTGAAGGGAAAACAAGACATTTTGGTTTATCAGCAATGTTTACTTGGCTGATTCGAAAAGCATTATAATTGTATGGATGCAGTTCTGTGCAAGCTTGTTTTTCCGTAACTAACGGTTATGAAGGCTGACTTAAAACAATTATAATAACAACAATACAGACTATTAACTTTAATGCAACACTTAAACTAAACAATGAATGAGCTGCCTCATTATTGGCAACCGGGCGCACCGGAGGCCCTTGGGGGTATTTCATGAGGGGGTTCCACGACTGATTCGATTTTTACTGCTAAGAAAGACTTGTGCACCAGATTTCATGCTTTCAGCTCGATTTGCTCAATTTGTTGATCAAGCCTCACGGAGGGGTCACAGAGGGGTATTGGGAGCCCTTGAGGATATTTCATGGGAGTTCCATGGCTGATTTTATTTATTCTTCTAAGAATGAGTTGTGTAACAAATTTCATGATTTTAGCTCGATTTGCAAGAATTTGTTGGTCAAGCCTCAGGGTGGAAAGGGGGGGGGGGGAGAGGCGCTAGAGCCGTTTGGGGTATTTCATGGGGAGTTCTATGACTGGTTCGATTTCTACTGCAAAGAATGACTTGTGTACCAAATTTCATGCTTTTATCTCGATTTGCACGAATTTGTTGAGTAAACCTCAGAGAGGGATCACGGGGGTGGAAGGGTGGGGAATGCTGGGGCCCTTGGGGATATTTCGTAGGGGTTCCGAGGCTTATTCGATTTGTACTGCTAAGAACGACTTGTGTGCCAAACTTCATGTTTTAGCTCGATCTGCAGGTAGAAATTTGTTAGTCAAGCCTCAGGGAGAGAGGGGGGCACAGGGTGGCACTGATGGGCGCTGGGGGCCTTGGAGGGTATTGCATAGGGGTTCCATGCCTGGTTAAATTTGTACTACTAAGAATGACTTGTGTACCAAATTTCATGCTTTTAGCTTGATGTGCATGATTTTGTTGCTTATTGTACTATTCAGGATTCCATGTTTATTTTCCAATGGTGAATATTAGAAATAAATTCCAAAGACTGTACTTTTCTTTCATAACAATTGATCAATTTACAGCAAATTCGAGCTCAGCAATACTTTTGAGAGTTTCAAGCTATGTAACAAAGTTAATATTATTCCAATCCGACCTTTCGTTTGGGCTCCACCTAGACTACAAAAGAGCAACCAAGCAACCAACATTTTGCAATTTGGTTTCCGTTATAGGCTATGCTAACAAACCTTCTTCCCATGGCCAAAACGCAGTATGGGCGCAACCGCACCGATACTGGACATCTCTTCTGCGGTCGGATACGGGCCTTTGGCCACGCAGCGATCGCATTTTTTTCCATGACCACCTTGCCCAGGACTGGGTTTTCTTGGCCCCTTGAGTCAGAGGTTAAAACACCGTGGACTGAGCTACTACAGTTCCTTCTCTCTCATTCAGTCCCTCAGCAACCAAGAAAGAAAGGGAGAGGTACCCGGAACGACCGTGACATCCCCTTACCCATATGGTCGACACGACCCATGACACTACCATTCAACCAACGTCCATTCATGGTGCCCTTGTCTATCAGCGAGTGTCCAAAGCTTACGAGTCCGTTAACCAGTTCACCAGTACGACCGCAACCATTGGCTGTTTTGGACACTCTAGTCCTTCGAGCATCATCTGGGATCCTCCAACGGTCGTTACAGCTTACGACCGCTCCTCTCTTTTTAGTACGACTGTCTCCCCGCCACTGGGGTTGTTTTGGCCCTTCCTTTGTCCATTGCGACAATTACTAAAGAAGACATCAGGACGTCAACAGTCGTTGTACTGCCAACCCGTTTTCTAGTCCTCTAGGCCACTCCTCAGTGCTGCTATTTCTGTGGGCCACTCATCGTCCCAATTCCATTTTCATTTCAACAATGCCATTGGGGTCTCGCCCGATCCCTGCCTCCAACACATCGTTCTCTTCGGCCACATTCGTCCACCTGGTCTCATCATTCCAACCGGTTGGACTACGGCCCACATCCTCTCAACATAATCTGATGGTACCCGTACGGCAGGCACAGCCCTCTATCACACAACACGTTCCTTTATACGACGAACGAGCCAAAACATCGCCAGGCAAGCAGTTAAACTGTTCTCGATCGTTCCTGAGTACCGTATTCCTCGGCTACTAGCAAGTCTGCCCGGCCATTTCAGATCTGGTGTCCGTAGTTCAGTCCCCTAATACTACACGTTCTTCCCAGGAGGGACTTAGTCTAGCACGCTCAGGAATTCCTTCAATCGGTTCTTACCTCAACAACAACTATCTATCAGTCAACCATGTGCATTGTGTAGAAGGTGACCATGTATTACGGCCATAGGTGTCTGCTAACCATTTGGACACCTGGTCACCATTTGGACACTCTTTGGTTACCCGACCATGCGGTCGATTTTCCTCCAAACAAGCTCAACACCTTGACCAAACTTGAAGAAAAGGACATGTTTGCTCTACGACCGCGCCCAGGTCTCTCACAATGTCCGGACTTCTTGGCCACCACAATAACCACCATGGTCGTTCTTCCAACACCCTGTTCTTGATCACTAATTTTCTCCACGCAAGACAACAACCGCCGCATAGATCTAGGAACATCATGCTACGTCCGTAACGTAGGCTGAGCTATCAGTTCTCAATTACAGCTGTTCTAACCTTAGCCCTTGAACCTATGAAGCATACACCATGGCCTTCGCCCTAACCCAACCAAAAAGACAACAACAATAAAACAGGCACGACCATTCGACGACCGACAAAAGAAGACCCAGTCATTCACCACGTAACCTTCCTGTTTGTTCCACACTATGCATACTTTGGCGGTCGCACCTCTGGCCCACACGATCAGGTGAAGATCTCGGTCACATTTTGGGTAGGTCTGGTCTCTGGATCGCTGAAGGTTCACTGAATCTGTTGATTCTGGGGCAGCCAGCTCGTAGCTCGGGTAACCATTACGATGGTGCCACCATCATGGGTGACGAGGTCTGATATAATGCTATAAAAGGCAGGCAATGTATATCTTCTTCGGCATATGCAAACATCAATTTGCCAGGGGTACCTGGTTGAAATTGGTTTTTATAGCCTAACCGAAAATATACATTACCTTTACCCACCCATCCTCTCTTCCGAGACACCATGAGATCGACCAGAGGAAGAAAGATGAAGGCAGGTCCGAGGCTGATGGTTTTATAGGAGGCCTGCGCCGCGCATGCACAGAAGGATAAGCTGCAAGGCTGGTAGTGAAGCCAACAAGTTTTTTCTAGGGGCAGATCGCATTTGAGAAAGGAAATGCTATAAAAGACAGGTAATGTTTATTTTCGGTTCGGCAATAAAAAACCATTTCAACTAGGTACCCCTGGAGAAACTTTCGATTTTCACTTCCAGAAAGTCACTCAGCATATGGCCTAGAATGGGAAAGCATAACATTTATAGTTTACTGGACTAAAATTTGCCAGTATTCTCGAACCATGATATGAAAGTCCAAATCGCTGTGTAACACCACAGCTACCATGTGAATTGTGTAGTGGTAGTTCACAGTGCGTATACATAATATACTAACTGTTTTGAGACAGTGTAGTATGGCTACCACTACACAACTCTAGTGGGGAATTAATCGGTACACAGTGGTGTGTACAGTCAGTGCACAGTGTCGTCAGAGTGTCTTGCCTCAAACTGTGGTCTAAAATCTGTTTTGTTAATGTATTTTTTAACAGTAAGTAACAAATGAAGATGTCTGTTCTTTTTGTTCACTTTAAGTTTGTTAGGAATAATTTGTATTATGCTAACTGTTTTAATACTTTCAGGGTACTAAGTCCAGTTTGTTACGGTATGATAATATCCCTATGGTCTTCGGGACAGCTTCAAGATTTCAAAGCGGTATGTTCTTATTTCACCCGTTGTAAATACAAACGGATCTAGTGTACGGAAATTCTATCTCTATTCTTTAGCTAGAACATTCAATACCTGGCAGGAATTATATCGGTGTAGTTATGGATTTATTTCATTTCCCCAAATTTCTGGATAGTACATAATTTTAAAAGTAAATAAGCGAGAGACTGCACCTGTTTACCAGTTTCAGTGTTTCAAAGATTTAAACTTGATTTGATCACTTGATAAATCTACAAGTGAAAACGAATACTGCTAATTTGTGATTTGGGAATCTCATTGTGGCTGATTGGCCGTGTGCTTACAGAAGAGTGTGCTGAACTTGAATCCAGGTGGTAGAAGTAAGAAGAATTTTCTTAACTTTTAAGTAAAAATTTTGGGACCAAGCTGCAGGAAAACGTAAATCTTTCTGTAGAAAGACGAGCGACAAGCAGTAATCAATCTCCCCCAAACAAAGGATTAAGGATTGTTACCAAACTTTTGTTTCGTTTGAAGTTGTGATATCAATCGCTGAGCACTATATGGCCAAGTTAATCCCATCGAGTGTCAGTTCGAAAGTTAAATCAAATATATTAAAATTGCTTACTATGCAATTTTCAATTATGTCATTTAACGTTTGAAGGATTAGTCGGTGGTCGTGTGGGAGGATTGCCAAGTTAATCCTGTGGGAGGAATTTCTACAGTATCTTTGAGTTCCTCCCCATTTCTTCCCTCCCTCAGCTTGGTCGTGTGGGTTCCGTGGGCGTCTCCTTCTTACATTGCCACTAGTGCTATTGTTACAAGTTCATCCTCAGCAACACACTAGGCTAAACACTGTCAAGTTACACAACTGCAATAAAATAACTAGACACCCACGGAACCCACACGACCAAGCTGAGGGAGGAAAGAAATGGGGAGGAACTCAAAGATACTATAGAAATTCCTCCCACAGGATTAACTTGGCAAAAGAGCTTGGGTTTTCATACACAACTTCAAGCTTGGCTTGAATCGCTAAAAAAAAGTTTTATTTTGGGGAGATATCATATGGTTTTGGTTTTGGCAATTACGAGATGAAAAAAAATCCAGTTTTCCGATTTTTGTTTTTGCCTTAGTTCCGGCTTAAGGGCAGCAGTCAGGTTTCACGTGTACTTAACACTTCAGCGATAATATTGATACCTTGAACTTTACATCAAAGCTTATTTGTGTTCCTATGCTGTTTTGACTTTGGTTCATTTAAACCTTACCTTAAACATCACGATTACGTTTTAGTTTTCTATTAGCATGTTATGTGCGCCTTCGTATTTTTCTATAAATTCACCGAACTTATCTCGCCTTGTTTAACAATGGGAAAAGCATCACTCGTCCTCTTGTTGTCATGTAACTACTCGTATCTTCATCTTCATTGTTGTAAGCCAAATCATATCAAAAACCAAAACTGGTAAAAGGGGCCGCAAAGTTCCGAATGGGTCGGCCCTTCAAAGGAGTGATATCAACACACCAAAACGTTCGCCAGGTTAATCGCACCGCTTAATAGTTCGAAGGTTAAATGAAAAATAGAACAATGCTACTTTCGGTAGCAATGTTCAAGTTTTCATTTAATGTATAAAGTATTATTCGGTGTGATTAAGTTGGCGAATGTTTTGGTGTGTTGATATCACTCCTTTGAAGGACCGAACTATTCGAAACTTGGCGGCCCCTTATACCAGTTTTGGTTTTTGATATGATATCACCAATTCTGGATTCGATAAGATATGATATCACCAATTCTGGACAATCTTTCGGCCCCTACGATGATCGGAGGTTTCCCGGATCGAACCCCCGGGTTGGCACCTCCCTTTACCAGATATTTCTTTTTCTATAAAAGTCTGGTAATGTTCAAATTGAGCCGGTTCAGCCATACAAGCATTAAGTTGCTTCGGCTGACTTAAGACTCAAAGAAATTATTTAAAAAAACTCCTATTTTTGTTTAATTGTGTATTGACTCAACTCTGCTACCGTGCACATGTGTAATAAAGTACCACTTCAACAAGAAATTGGTTTTCAACAATTTGCTACTATCTTTTGCCTATAGGCCGAACCATTCTCAACTTAGTCACCTCTTTATAGGTTTTTGGTTTGGTTTTAATTTTGTCGTAATTTGTTTTATTAAGTTAGTTTTTGGTGTGTTGATATCACTCCTTTAAAGGGGCGAACCACTCCCAACTTGGTGGCCTCTTTACCAGTTTTTGACTTTGTTATTACAGTTGGGTTTATTTTTTGTCAATTGGACGTGAATACAATTTCTTTGCAACGTTGTTTAGATTTATCGTGATACACTAGTGTGTGTCTAGGCACGCACGTCAGTATACACGTTCTCATTGTCCGCACTTTGGCCGTCCAATGAGAGACGATGTTGACAATACTAACAATGGTTATAACAATATTTTTGTACTTACGCGCCCTCCCACGCCATTCCCGTTACGCCCCGAAGCTCCAAACCATAAAAGGTACGCAGTTTGTATTGTACTGCACCCATTCGTCCAATTTCATAGCTGGAAGCCTTCCCGTTATCTCGGTATCGATGAATAATCACCTATGGAAATTAACATAGGGATGAGCAGATAGTAGCTAGCTAGTAACACATTTACATAATAATAATGCATTTATGTAATAATAATAATAATAATACTACCAGGAAAAACATTACCCTTGGACCCTGTAGAAGTATATAATCTTAACAATTTGGCAAATTATGGTTCAAGCCCCGTCTCTTAGACCGTCTGGAGATCGTGACTAATATTTCGGGGGAAATGAGTCATGGTTTTGTCCATCGAAGTTCTCGAGTGGGCATCGAAGGGCTGAGCTCTGTCGCTTGTTTTTTTTCTCCCCTTCAGCCACTCCCCTGGGTTCCGGACGGCGATTAATTCATGTGACTAGTGGGGGTAGTTGGTACCGTTACCTGTACACTTTTCACTGGATCACAATAATTGGCTGTCGAATTACTAACGCCGCTTCTGTCAGATATTGAACCGGGTCGGACTGATACACGGCGGAAGCTCCCAAAGTAGTACTCGACGTGGACTCAGGTACCTCAGACCCAGACGCAAATTTACCACTAAAACCATTGTTGGTTCAAGACACACGCTAGTGTGTCGCCCGCCAAGATAAAACGCTAACATCCAGATAAAATATATATATGAGCATGGCGACGTTGTGTCTTTACAGCAAAGGTAGTTTGGCTGTTTTCAGCCATCTGAGGATAAATAACAATGTGACAGAAAAAGCTGAAACTTGTTGGATCGGGAGACTTTGGTCGCCTGACAACATAGAAATAACTATTAATGACACAGCTTACCGTTTTCTTGTTGAAAAAACGACGTGAATAAAGTTGATATTTGGCTGATTACTACTACTTACTACTTAGGGGCAAACACCTAATTACATTGAATGGCGGGGCAACTTTGTTGTAAGGTAGACTGTGTAACACTGGGTGTTAAGAAAAGGTCTCATTATTGACTAATAAAATGTAAATACTAGTCACCTACAGCGTTCATTGGAAATTAACAATAATTAAATTAATATAATTTCACCCACCCCCTACCTGCACCACTGAACTCCACAGCGAAAGTAGCGACTTTTACAAAAGTGTAAATGGCAATTTTAGTGACGCAACCTACGAAGGTGAGTTTACCGGTTTGTGACTTTATTTCTGGGTCAGGGCCGTAGGTGTAGCCCCCGCAGCCCCGCTCAAAAGGGGGCCCCAAATTTCCGAACTTGCAGAAGAAAAATTTCAGACGCTCAAGCTGTTAGCCCGAACCAAACAGACAACTGGCCCGACCCACTCAAAACCTACATGTAGTCATTCATTTGCCAGTAGTTATTTTAGCAGTACGCATTAAAAACGAAATGCCCACCCCATTCCCTTCAAAACGAAGCGGTCTGCTCTCTTTCATTATGCAGTCCAAGCTGACTGCAGCGCAAGCAGGTTCCTCTAACCAGTCATCGCAGCGTTATCTCACATGAGCTGGCCAGCAAAACTAAAAAAAAAAAAAAAAAAAAAAAATAACAACTCGTGTCCTTAGTTCCTACGAACCATAACTATAGCAACATGAAGAATAACAGAAAAGAAAATAAGGAAATTATTGTTTGTGTCGAACAATGATTAACAACTTTGAGCCAATCGTATCTGACGACTTCTATCTAACGGAGGTGGCATCATTTTTGTCGAAACGCTACACAGGGATGGTCGGCTAACTAAACTGCAGTTGTGGAGTGCTTGTAGTAAGATGAAACTGAAGGTTATTTTTTTTTTTTTTTTTTTTTTGCATTTCATGCAATTCAAATTTCCAATTTACGTATTAGTCATTTCCTTTGTATGTTCCTTTGTATGTGTATTTGTGGTGGGGGGTGGGGGGTGGGGGAAACCCAAATTTATAGTAATGCAAGCCAAACAAAAATTTAAGTTTACTGTACCCTCTCCCAAGGAAATAAAACAAAATTTAAATACTGGGCAAAAATGTTAAAATTTTCATTGTATATATAGGCTAATTCATGAAAAATGGTAGTAATGTGCCCACAACAAATACGTGGTACCGTTACCACACCGAAAATTGTTGAATTCACCCCGCAATAACAGGGAGCCTCAGATTTTTTCTCGCAGGGGGGCCCCAGCTACGGTACTGCTTCTGGTTTGTGAGTGGCTGGATATCCACCATAACTAATCGCACCCATACTAACTTTACATCTTTCAAAATGACAGCCGCATATGGAGTGGTGATCTTGTTTCCCGCACGGCATATTTAGGGCATATAGGAGAGCATCCTGATACTTAATACAGCCTTCTCCCGCTCTAAAGTTCATACTAAAAAGCTTTCATATTACTGCACGTAGGGACTCTACTGTAACTTTACCATACATAAAGGGTTTAAAGGGTTTAACGAGCGTTAACCACTCCTGGTCCGTACATGTACCAGGACTTTACCATACATGTTCATCCTACAACAATAAGTCCTGCAGCAGAAGACGCAAAAAACGAAACTGCCAGTCTGCAGTTCAATACTTTTCTGTTTCTTTGTTTTGCAGATAATAACAAACTCATCAGTACCTATGATGGACGTGCAGAAATAATTATTCCTGATGTGACCCCCAGTCATTGTCTATTTGTATTAATGGTATGTTGCAGCAAAAAATCGTTTCATTGCATGGACGTTAGGTGTTTAACAAATCAAAGTTGCCCTATTTCTGTTTATTTTTCACAATTCCTCCTATTATGCTAGATCCGCTTTCAATGCCGTTAAGCAGGATACAGACTTAAGATGAAGTGCTGCAGCTGCTGGCTTAAAATACAGGGATTAGGCGATATTTGAATTTTATACCATTGTGTAATGAGTTTCCAGCACCTGTTTGTTACACAGAGTTCAGGGATATGAAATGCTTGGATACACAAGCCCAGGCATGGTCTCGCCTAGTGAAAGGTAATGACTGTTGAAACGTTACGAGACTGTGTAAAAGTAGCACCTGTACGGAGATTAGAATTTGAAGAGGGAAAAAACCACAATAAGGATAAAAGTTGCAATATTCCCATTGTATCATTCTGGAACTTTAGGAAGAAATACTCGCGTCATCACCTCAGCATTTTATTTAATAATTCGTTAAAGAACTGGATGTTTTGAAATGAGCTGAGACCTATAAATACATGCATCAGGTTTTTATTTAGGGAATCACACGAGCTGTGCCCAAATTAAAAATACCCATTTCAAGACCAGCTCTGCACAGAATAGTTTGCTATGCGGTACGCTCTGAATCAGTACAAGATATCCAAAAATTGCCTCAATTTCCAAGATGCAGAAATGTCAATCTTAAGTATATATTTCTGACTGAAAGTTCAGAAATAAAATGCACGAATTGATACCCATTTTTACAAATGAATGTAAACAATTTCCGTTTAATTCTGGAAAACGACTTGTTCACCTTGTTAATTTTGGTTCATCTTGTTTATCTTGTTCATCGCTTTGTCTTTCTCACCCATCCATGTACGTAGTATTACTGTTTTGGAGGAATTAAGAGTTGTTTGTTTGCTTAAAGTGTCCTACTTTATCTGTCTGTAGATCTGGATCAACGACCAAGCTGAACTGTCGTACAGTGGTAGTTTCTACGACGCACCGCGTAGTGCGAAATATTCAATATCAGTGACTGTGACACAGGTATCTGTACATTAAAACACTTAACTCGGCCAGTTGGTCACTAAAAAGGCCGCTGTTATCCAACAATTTTGGTGCACGAGACTACTGCTAATTATCAATTTACAGGCACAAGAAACATATAACCAAATAACGAGCCAACGAAACATTTTTGGTAGATCAGAACAAAAAATGAAATATAACTGAAAGCGAAACAATCAGTAACAATCAATAACTAGGGCAACCACCAGGGCCCCTACATCAAAGTTAGGGGCCTGGGACTAACTACAACAGCGTGCCCCCTCCCCGGACTGAAATCGTATAAAAGTTACACTATGTTATAATATTCGTTGGCCACAATTGTGCTTAACTAGTTGGTTCATTCACTAATCCGGGCTGTTTAGTTTGAGGCCTATTAAGTGCCTTTCACCATCCGATTTCTTCCAAATGTATGTAAACGAAGTTCTGGTGGTGAATGGCACTAAATAGGTGTGACATCATTTCAAGTCAAGTACGAGTTTTAGTCAGCGTTCAGAATACGAGCCTAAGTACTACATGCTGGAACCAGTGTGCATGCCCCCCGTTCTTCCCCCAAATCCAGTCCACATTCCAGCTTTGAAAGTGTCTGAAACTTCATGTTCGACTAGAAAATACCATTGTAGCATTGTGTTGTATACAGAAGGGTGATAATATCAGGAATAGGCTTGCAATAACCCCCCCCCATAATGTGAATGGTTGTTAAATTTGTAACTTTGGAACTTTGCTATAAAACAAAACAGGTATAACTGAGGGCCTTAATCTCACACCCTTTCCTACTTCTAAGTTATTGTGACACAGATAGCCTATTACAAAATCATCAAATTACAATAATCTTTCATGCCGACTTAACACGTTTACACCCTATCCTTTCTTCAGTGGGATAACAACATGAAATAACTGTAGCGTAGTCGCCAAAAAACAGTACTACTACTTGAAACTGTCCCCATGAGGTAAACAGTGCAGGGATCACATTTCCTTCCCAACCAAATTTGTCCCTAACAAAGCATGCTACAGAGTAAGCCTTTTCGACTGTTACCTCTCAGCTACGAAGTATCAGGTGTTCAAATTGCTTCTCATTAGCTTCAATGCATAGCCCTATTCTGTCGTCCATACTGACACGGTCAAAAGTAACGTCCACAGGCAGTATTTTACACGCACACATAATATACATACAGGGTGAGTCAAAAGTATCGATCCAGTGGATTTAGCAGCCATATGGTTTGGTTTATCTACAAAACAACCATCGATTGTTGGTCACCACGGAGGGGGCCACGTTTTGAGATCATCCAGGGGTGCCCCCCCCTGCCCCCCCCTTAAATAAAATTTCCACTTCCAGTTCCTTTAGGAATAGGGCATTCGTCCCAATTTGAGATATGTGCGGGCAGTCAATTCATGGTGAATGCAGAAAACAGCATGTAAATCGGTCCACAACAGCCCGAGCTACGACCAAAACACATTAATACAAATGTTGGATTTATTGCAGAAAGTTATATCCTGAGCAGTTGTGTGAATTGGTTTATTGCATGTAAAAATTACAGCAAGGGACAGCAAACGTAACGAAACTGATAAGGGTTCGGCCAGTACAGGTTTGTAAATAAATAGACATAAATCGCTGGAAATAATACTAAGGAAAATTGGAAATAAGCCAACAGCGAAAAACATACACTAGAAATAACTTAGTTCAGTAAGCCACCTTTATGCTCTTACGTTTCGTCGGAGTGGCATGACCCGGATTCTAACTGGCTACCCAGTTCGCCAGTAGTGGATGTGGCCATGACGACTAAGGCGCTATGCAAGTGATCTGGGGGCGAACTGGGTAGCCGGTTCGAATCCGGGTCATGCCACTCCGACGAAACGTAAGAGCATAAAGGTGGCTTACTAAACTACGTTATTTCTAGTGTATATTTTTCGCTGTTGTCTTATTTCCAATTTTCCTTAGTACAGGTTTGTAGCAGTGTTGCGATTCCGGATTTCAACGTTGGAATTGTACCACCCCAGCAAGGTTACGCTGACGTCATTTGTGAAATCACTCAAGCCCGAAGTCCACATGACGTCAAATTGTAATGTGCCATTGTCACTGCAAAATTAATACTCACTGTTAGTTGAAATAATCCTATTTGATCAATTGTTGTAACAAAACGTAGCTATGATTTGGCTGTACATAATGCTTGACATCAATTGTAACGGCTCGAGCTCGTTTGGACTTCCGCCGGGTACTCCCAACAATTAGGTATTAACCTAAAATTCCATTCCGTCTCCAACTCTCCAACTCCCCGCATCCAAAGGCAATTTCGGCCCTATAATTAGAATCTTTCCCAATCTAATCCCAATCTTTCCCAATTCCTGTTGGTTGTACAGCCCTGCAACCCCGTAACTACTTAGTTTTGCAGTCCACCTATGAAGTAGCCCAAAACATAACTAATCCAAATTTTCCCAAGTAAGCCTAAGCCGTTCACATTCGATTTAAGGCCATAACCCAAGGTTAGTGTCACCCGTGAACTTCAGGCGACCCAGAGCACACGATCGCTCAACATTAAACCAACACCAAAACTGAACCACGACTACCAGCCTAGTTCCTTCAGTTATGGTTAATTTCGAATTCCCGCAACCCCTTCACACGTATTCAATCGAGTCCTTTAACAATTGAGACCGCTGCTCGAATACGCAAGCCAAGTCTGGTCACAATCACTCTTGGGTGACATTGACAAGGTCGAAAGGGTACAGCGCAAATCCACAAAGAGCCTACCTGGCTTGCGAGGTTTACCGTATGATGTACGTCTTGCCAGAACGGGCTTAACATCACTTGAACTTCGCAGGTTGCACGCTGACCTCCTTCTAACCTTCCGGATTGTTCGTGGCTTCTTGTTAATCGACTTGCCTTTTTTCGAATTCACACCATATAAAACGACAAGGGGACACCCGTTTAAATTGGAAATCCAATCAGCACGATTAGAGTGTAGAAAAAATTCCTTTTCAGTCCGGGTGGTGTCAGCGTGGAACTCTTTGCCAAAAAACGTTGTTTCTGCGCATTGCCCTCAGCTCTTCAAAACCCTATTAAAGGAGGTTTGTCTTCGGAAGTTCCTAAAACGACCTGCATTTCTAAAGTAAAGATAGGGAACAGTGTAAGTGGCACCTGCCCTTCTGCATCCCGACCACTTTTTTGTGTGTGGTTAAACCTAATTTATTTATATTTAACTGTGGGGTTAGCACTTGGTGAGCTGCCAGACGTACCAAAATCCCCAACAGCAGATATAAAAGAAAAACCTTGAACTGCATTCCGAGGTTTAAAAACATGTTTCAACAAATGTGCTCTCTACCACATAAACATACTGTCTACTTCAACTAGTGAGTGGTACCTACCTTCCCGGGAATCAGTTAACAAAAAAGAAATCCTTTTGTCGACATTTAGGGCACTAAGTATTGAGATCAAGCAGGGTTGCCCCCCCCCCCAACCCTACCATCCTTAAATCAAGTTTCCACTTCCGGTTCTTTTAGGTCAAATGTCAGCGTGTTACATGTGCTACAAAAACATGTGCACAAGCATGGGCTAGCCGAACCCTTATCAATTTCATTTTGTAATAATTCCCTATTGTAATTATTACATGCAGTCAACCAATTCACACAACTGCTCATGGTATTTTCTTATGCAATAAATCCAACATTTGTACTAACGTGTTTTGGCCATAGCTCGTGCTGTTGTGGACCGATTTGCATGCTGTTTTCTGCATTCACCATGAATTAACTGCCCGCACACATCTCAAATTGGGACCAAAGCCCTATTCCTAAAGGAACCGGAAATGAAAAATTTATTTAAGGGGGGCCGGTGGGGGCACCCCTGGATATTCTCAAAAACCCCCCCCCCCCCCCCTCCGTGGTGACGAACGATCGATGGTTGTTTTGTGGCTAAACCAAAGGATACGGCTGCCAATTCCACTCGGTCGATACTTCTGACTCACCCTGTATAAACATACACTTTGTATGTTTATATGTAAAAAAAAAAGGAAAAAATGTTTAAAAAAAAAGACGGGCCGTGTTAGTATGGCTCAGCGATCGAACCTCGGGCTTTGGTTTCAATGGTCGTGGGTTCAATTCCCCATAAGGCAGTCTGACGTTTAAGTCCTAAAGGCATCGTAAATAGGTGTGCATCCGTATTTATTTAACCCTTCACGAGTCATTTCGCTTTTCCTCCTGTTTAATAATTAATGGAATATAACAGAAATTGAAGTATTACTTGATGAAGATCCTCTTCCTGTCAATTTTCTACGATGTATATAACATTATAGCCCCCGCCCTCTAAAAAAAACCGTATATCTGACCTATTATAGGCTCAAGCCTACAGTTCCTAAAGTCAGTCGTCAAAAGGCAACAAACAGTCAAGATGTTTTCTTTGCTGGCATTTCAATAACCTTAATTTTTTATTCCTTTACAAAGGGAATTGGTCGCTGTTATCGTTTTACGCTTAGAAAAACTAGTGAGGCATTTAACGTCGGTACGATGCCTGAAGGTACATAGGTAACGCAGCAATTTAGTCTGGACCAACTCCTACAGACTTAAAATGTTTTTTTTAATTCCTGCAATAAAAGCTTCTGGCTGTCAGTGTCTTTAGGTGATCTCCAGCATAATTTCGTATTTTCCTTTCGCCGACTAGGTAGTACATTCATTACTCAATTGAGGAGTTACCTGGAAAAAAGGCATAAAATCACTTGTGCCCTTTTTCACCTCCTAAAAAATCTGATAGAGCACCTCTCAGTCTATGGAATAAGGGCACAAACGGTAGGAAGTCGATCAACAGAAGCGCTTTACAAGTATTTTTTTTTATGGACACTAAACTAACTGGCCCGACCTACAACGAATTAGAAGGCGTACTCAAAATGGACGCCACGACTGGTCGATTTCTTGAGGTCTGTTCGGGAATTGGCAAATCGCATCGGTGAGTTTTTGTACGGAGAGTTGCGCCATCTGTTGCCATCTAGTAGCGGTTTTCAAAATGTAACTTTAATTTTACTTAGATTTGCGTGACAAATTTTTATTACGTATTAAAGTATTTTGAAATAGTTTTTAAGCTATCACTGAGCCACAGTTAAGCTAATTCTCTGCGCGTGGGAAAAGAAAGCGACACGTTCGTGTATCCAGAAAGTGTTGCAAGGCAAGAAACGTTGCATTTTTGTACGGACGGTGTCGCCCTCACTTGACAGAAAGAGGCAACATAACGAATCATCGCTTAAGTGCCGTTTTCGGCGGCCATATTGCCCAACCCAGTCGCGTATGCTATTTTTCATTTAAGATCCGGCCAGTACTGTAGATAGCCCAGATTTTTTTTTATTTAACGCTGGATGTCGCCGCGATATGGCACTGCTTCTCAACATGGCCGCCGCCAGTGCCACCAACGATTTTCCACTAATTTCCTATTTTCCTATTAACATGAATATATATCCCATCAGAAAATGCTAACTTTCAAAGATTAAGCATAAAATACTAGTTCTCAGTTTTTTGCCCTTTTCTCAAAACATGTATTTTTTATTAGTGCCCTTTTTCCAAGGAACTCCTCAACTGGGACCTAATCTCGAATTTCCTCTACTGTTGGAACGAATCAGCATATCAGCACGGTTTTAACTAAGAACTGAATATTTTCTTCAACAGTTGATGGATTTCCCTTTTACAGTCATCCTTTTGAGCCCCAGTTCTACTTCTGTACTGATTCTAAAATTCTACATGTAATGTACAAGGCGTGAAACACTTTAGCTTTTTTTTTTATATTTCGAAAAAATGTTTAATTTTCATCGAAAAAACACTTTTTCAATAATAGAATCGATATTTGCTGATATATTTGAGGGGTTCAATCCACCGGTGTTTATCCAGGTTAAAAAGTCTCGTTAAGAAACTAATTTTACAACCAACAACCGTAATTGTCAGAAAATCCAAATATGGAATAAAACTGTTGGCTGTTGAATTACAAAATTGTTCTTCTTATTAAGCCTTTTTGAATTCATTATATCAGTGAGTTCAAAGGAGTAAAAAATGAGGAAGAAACGAAACAATAAGCTGCATCACCATATATTGTCTATTGTCTGTTGATCGGCATCTTTTGTTGTGCGTCTTGACTCGGGATAGGTCAGCTATCATGTTGTCAGTGAGTTCAGCAGTTATAGTTAAGCCCACCCAGCCTGAAAACTGGGAAATAGCCCAAATGGAGTGAAAACTAACTGTCTGTTGTGTATATTTCAGGTTAGTTTCGTCAACAGAACTGGGCATATGTGCCTATCGAGGAAAGATTATGCAAAGTGCGTTGAAGGCTGTTATGTTGAGTTCTTTCTTAATACAAGTTTTTGCAGGTAATGGTATTTTATTAGTTGTGTTCGATGGGTCATGTTCTTTCTTAGCTGTGCAGTGATATAGGATTAATAATTTTATTCGGCACAAATTAAAAGACGAAACTGAAAAAGCATACACTCACCCAACAAGAGCTGATGATCGCTTATGGTTTGAAAGCAGCAGATAAAAAAAAATTAACTCTTCTTGAAGCCAATTTTTTCGTTTTGCTAGATGTATAATTTGTATAATTTGTATAATTTGCTTTCCACTAAAAATAATTTGCTTTGCTTTATCTGGAGCCTTCACACCAGATGCGAGCATCTGCTCTTGTGGGACGAGTGTATGCCCTTTCAGTTCGGTCGTGTAAAATCTTACATTTATCTTCATAGTACATCTTGTTTTTATCTTAAGCTAGCATCGTACCCGGCTTCGCCCAAGGATTTGTTTGACCCGTGGTTGTTTCCCAGTATTTGCTCGGTGCTGCCTTTCCGTCAATATACAGGGTGTTCGGAAATTGGTGTCAAATATTTTGAGGGTCCGCTGTGTGATCAAAGATAAGAAGAAAAAGTCCTATAAACATGGGTCCGGAAATGCACCAGTCTTTAGTTACAGCCCCCCCAGGTTTGGGGTAAACAGTTCTTAAATACCTCGTAATGATTCACCGTTTCCATTCCAAACTCAGGATATGTGCCATATCATACCTGGTATTTCAGTACTTCATAATACAGTATTGGGTCGCACAACTTATCAGAGGGAGAGGTAATTTTCTTATGGGGGGGGGGGTTAAACGTGGGGGAAGAGAGGAGTAACTGCTTTGGTCTTGTACTTTAATAAAACAAATTGTACATATCAGAAAAAACACATCGTATCACATTACTGTGTGATTGAAAACAATCGAGAAATGAAACATCATTAAGTAAACAGAAGATGGCTACTCAAAGTTTTACTGAGTATCATTGCATTTGCGGCTCTGCTGCAATTAACTGCAATACGCATCCGCAAAAGACCTCCTCTCCAGAACATTCTGTGACAAGCAACTCAAAAAGATAAATACGACGGAAAACAAACTAAACGTAAGCGTTTTATCATAGTAGGTGCTCAAAATGACCCCCCTCTGCCTCGATGCAGTTCCGAAGCCGCTGCGCCATGGACCGACGAACCCGTTCAAAGATTCCAGGGGTTGTGCGAATCTGGTTGCATCCATCCACAATCCTTTGGCGAAGTACATCAGCATTGGGAATTGGTGTACTGTACACGAGTGACTTTAAGTGTCCCCAAAGATAAAAGTCTAACGGGTTTAATTCCGGAGATCTAGCAGGCCATGCTATTGGGCCTGCACGTCCAATCCATCTGTCAGGAAAGCTTCCATCAAGGTAATGTCGGGCCAAAAGGCTGAAGTGAGCAGGTGCACCATCGTGCATAAGCCACATTCGTGTCCTGACTGCCAGGGGAACGTCTTCCAGTAGTTGGGGCAAGTCATACTGGAGGAAATGGAGGTAGGTTTCTCCATTTAGGCGTCGAGGTAGAAAAAAAGGCCCTACCAAATGATCACCAACAATTCCAGCCCAAACGTTTAGACTAAATTGTTGTTGATGTCTAGATTGTTGTACCTCGTGCGGATTTGCATGGTCCCAAAGATGGTTGTTGTGATAGTTGAATATGCCATCACGTGTGAAGCCAGCCTCATCTGTAAACAGGATAGACGGCAGGAAATGAGCGTCTGCTCCACATTCATGATTCAGTCGCACACAGAACGCTCGTCGTGGTGGAAGGTCGGCCTCGCCAAGACCTTGGACACGTTGCAAATGGTAGGGGTATAGCAGGTTATGATGCAAAATGTCCCAAATCGTCGAATTACTGACACCCTCTCTGCGTGCAATGCGTCGTGTGCTATCCGATGGATTTTCTGCTATGTGCTGGAGAACTCTGTCTTCCAAGCCAACAGTTCGCACAGTTCTGGGTCTTCCAGCATCCGATGTCCGTCTCCCAAATGAGCCTGTTTCCTGTAAGCGCTGGTCGATACGACTGAACGTTCTAGCACATGGCAAATTCCTGTCTGGATACCTTTGAGCGTAGAGACGTCGTGCTTCCAATGCATTTCCATCTGCAAGACCATACATGTAGTGCATGTCTGCCAGTTCGATGTCTGGATACTCCATACTTAGGGAAGAGAACTACCGAACAGTAAACGTGAACAAAGGATCACAATGTCACCTTTAGATTTAAGTCATCAAGTGATTTAACAAACCCCTGTATTAACAAGAAGTCGTCTGTCAACCCCGAAATGTGGACTCTCCAAATGGTGTTCAAGGTCACCTTGTACAGATATGCGAATGTTCAATTTGAATTTGTGATTACAGTACTTTTTCGCATCACAAACGTTGTTGTTTTTGTCAATAAATGTTATTACATTCTGGAAGGGAGATCGTAACAGGGGGATAGCAACTAATGAATGGCAGAGCTTGCCCGCTGTAATGTAACTTTTAAGACTTCTAAGTTATTGTTTTTTAGAAGTTGGGTTTTCAAGGATTTTTGTCTTTAACACTTAAAACTACAAAGAATCTGAGGTGGAGATTTACCTCCAAATCAAAACCAAGTTTATGCGATGATTTTTGTGGAAGCTGGAGCGTTAGACAAAGGCAACAAACAAACAAACAAATAAGCAACCAAATTCAAATGTGTGGGTTGAGTACAGTAATGCTGTTCTCGCCGCTTCGGCCAATGAAACAAGTGATCATCCGAATTCTAAGGATGCCCCCACTTTTACGTTTTAAGCTTCTTTGCTTGAAGAGTAGAAAACAAACACATTAAATCCCTCACTTTTAATGGCGAGGATACCCGATTGATAATGTTTGGTGCTCTCCACAGAGATGTACGTACAGTAGTTGTTTTTTTTTGGAGGGGGGGGGG
>JAHWFP010212484.1:210432-220564 GCA_023313725.1 Lithobius niger | reverse complement strand
GCAACGGTTTCCACGATTTTCAAAAACATTAGACTCGTGGCAATGTAAAACAGAAGCAAGTACAAGAAAGAAAACCTGAAGAAGATAGAGACCGAAATTAACACCACTCGGACTATTTGGCCCGTCGAAAATTCGCAAAATACTGTACTGAATGTATTTTTGTTTTTGAATTTGAGCATTACATTTTTTTTATAAGTGATCAGAGTGCTGAGCTGGTTTCAATCTGTGACGTTCGTTTTGTAGTGCAGTCCATCAATTGTTGAAGACTCAAAAATGTAATGATGAACTCGGCAGCTTGTGAGTAGGACAGACACAAAAAAAAAATTGTCATCTACCTCCAGTATTTCCGGCTGTCAGTTTAGCCTTACTTTACACTCTTAGTCCTTTATTTAAAATTGGCTTGTCAATTACTTTGAAAGTCAGGATTCATCATATCACAATTTTACTTACAATTTGTGTTTAACTCGAACAGGGATCTTCATTTGAGGAGCTTGGAATCCCTGACTATTCAACACCACACCCGAGAGAAGGCTGTGCTGATGAATATGCAAGGACCCATCTAATCCTGGGATCCAATTTCGTCTCTCTGACGAGTTTAAACTGCGAGGTACATGAGAAATGGAGAACCATCCTTGCAAGTAGTGGCGGCTACGCTCGCCCGCCAGATTTGAACTGCAGACGAATGGACGTGACAATGAGAAAAGAATTTTCTGTAGTTGTGTTATAAAGACAGTCGTCTGAGCCTCTTCATCTCCAGATTGCTGACTGTTGAAATTTGCAAAATATGTCAGCGAAGATATCTTTCCTCACTTTGAAATTGTAAATGAAATTGTGATATGATTAGTCCTTTACACATTTATCTTTTTGTGTACAGTAACAAGTGGTATTGCGAGTTTATTTCCTGATTTCAACGTTGGAATTTTACCACCCCAGCAAGGTCACGCTGATGACGTCATTTGTGTAATCTGCCAAGCCCGAAGTCCACATGACATCAAATTGTAATGTGCCATTGTTACTCCAAAATTAATACTCATTGTTAGTTGAAATAATCCTATTTGATCAATTGTTGTAACAATACATAACTATGATTTGTCTGTACATAATGCTTGACATCAATTGTAACGCTCGAGCTCGCTTGATCATCTGCCGGGTGCTCCCAACAATTGGGTATTAACCAAAAATTCCATTCCGCCTCCAACTCTCCAACTCCCCGCATCCAAAGGTAATTTCGGCCCTAAAATTAGAATTTTCTTCAATTTCCCCAATCCCCCAACTTAAATTCAAACCAGACCAACCCTGTTGCAAGTCCAGCACTGCAACCCCGTCGCTGCTTAGTTTAGCTGTCACTAACTTAACTAAATTTTCCCGAAACTAACTAATCCAAATTTCCCCAAGTAAGCCTAATGCCGTTGACGTTCCATTTAAGGCCTTAAGCCGAGGTTAGTGTCGCCCTAGAACTTCAGGCGAGCCAGAGCACACGATCGCTCATATGTAACATTAAACCAACACCAAAACTGAACCACGACTTCTAGCCTTGTTCCATCTGTTAAGGTTAATTTAGAATTCCAGCAACCCCTTGAATACCACCACGGCACATTTTCGAGCTAGTCCCTAACTGCGGGGTTGGCATTGGGACGGCTCCCACACGCACTAATTACCCCTACAGTGGCACAAACTTGTATCTATATGTATTTCGAACGTTAGATTGCGATATGTTTCTAGTCTACATAATTTAGTATAAAGTGTGGCTTTATAGCGATGCAGGTCATACATGGACAAGAGAAAACACGGTCTAACTTGAAAGAAATACCTATAAACTCTTAGAATTTTCTAGCAAAATTATTCCTGTCAGTCGTTGATCACCTTTAGCACATAAAAGTGACATAAAAGCTGCATCATTCCCTCTTTCATAAATGTGTTAGTAAAATTCACATTTTCGTATTGGGTAGTATCCAGTGTGACATTGTTTGATCAAGATTCAAGATTGTTTTATGGCAAAATCTATTTGTGCATCAATGGCAGTGCCTCATTCTGTTTGGGTTAAGAAGCTTTCAATGTTGCTTTCTCCATTCCTACTTCCGAGGACACATGCACATGAATTAGAAGTAACAACATTTTCAGGGCAACTTGTTTTATAATATTTTGGTTAGTACATGTTTTCATAGCCAGACAGCGTGTGAACGCCCAACCATTTTTGCTATAGCTGAACTAAGCTAAATCATAACAAATTACATGGTAGTTAGAAAATCACATTATGCTTGTTGTCATTTTATTGATTTATTTTCTTTTAGTTCTGTAAAGAGTATTGAAGGAGTTGTGGGGCAAACTTGTCCTAGTACAGATCAACGAAATCTTTTTCTTGAGCTTGAAGATGGAAAACTGCTAAATTATTCATTAGGTAATGCTTGTCATTCTACATGAAGTAACAAAGCTGCTGTCCCTGTTTGTAACGCTAACCTTTTACTGTTTGATTTATTTCTGCAGCTAGTGATGCAATTGTACCATGGACGGACAAATTAAACAAACAAATAGGCTTTCCTCTCTTTTGTTCATCAGTTCAGTCGGTCAACATTGCTGATGCAGTAAGTCAGTCTGTGTTTGTTAAAGTTTTTTCTATTGTTACGGAAATATAAATTGCCTGTAAACTTAGTATTCTTATTCTCGAATACAGTTTTCCCTCTAGAGATTAAAAACAACCAATCATCTGCCAGCTCCCCAACCCCGAAGTGCTCATCCCCGTCTTACGTATATAAATGCTCTGAGCATGTAAATGGCATTTTTTATTTTCTAGTCCTTGTCTGGGTAGACCTGTGCCTTTTTATCTTTACCAATGTACCACTGTGTGCATTGGTTTTCTTTCTACCACTGTTGCATTTGATTCTACCATTGGTTTCAAGAACCGGAAGCGAAAGGCTATTCTGCTTAGCCAAAAGGTCTTTCCAACCGGAAACAAAAGGCATCACCACCATAAACAAAAGATTCTCCTGCTTGACCGAAGGTGTTTCCATCCTAAAACGAAGCGCTTCTCAACCGGAAGCGAAAGGTTTTTTTTCCCGACCGAACGGCATTCTTCTACCAGAAGCGATAGCTACCTGACCAGAAGCGAAGGATCTTACTATCTGCAAAATACTAACCTTCAGTATGAGCTAAAATTGCTTCGATTTGCTTTTAAATGCTCGAAATTAATTTAAAACTCTTAAATTGTGTTTCTAGTTGCTTTGAAAATATTGATTACCTTTTTTGAAGCATTGTCCTTCTCAAAATGCTGTTCTATCTAGAGAAAATAAACCGAATTTTCCTTCCTGTTCGCTATCTACTGCGCAGCCTCCATCATATAAAAGCCTAGGCGGAGCGGTAAGCTCACCTTTTCTTCTCTACGCCACCGAGCTGTTCACTTCGTTCCCAAGCTACCATCCGCTAAGTCCTTCCCCGTCCGCCGTCCTCATGCCTCGCGCTAAGGTGACGCCAAGGGATGGATCCTCATCCTGTACTCCTCGATCCACATCCCCGCCGGTCCCACCGGTTGCGGACAATGTGGAAATTATGGAAGATTCCAAATTTTGGAAGGTTGCGGACCAAGATTCTTTAGAGCCTCGTCCGCCGCTCAATCTTCTTCTCTCGGAACCATCCGTCCCGGTGCCATGTGACACTGCAGCCACATCACCGATCCCCTGCAGTCAACCCCCGCCGGCACGGGACCTGCGTTCTCTTGCCGACGAAATCTCTCGTACCAAGGAACGGTACGTTTGTCTGAAGCTTCAACTTAAAGCCCGGAAGGTCACTGCCAAGTTGGCCTCCTCCGAGGGACCGCAACTCACCCCTGTGGATTTATCCTCTCACTCGTCCCGTCCTTCGGTCACTGGACGATCCACAACTCAGCGGACCAATGAGCCACTGACTTCATCTCAAGTACATGCTCTTATGGACTCTTCCCTCCAAACCTTCAAACGGAAAGTGCCAGTCTCCGATTATACTTCAGCCTGGCTTGCTTCCATCCCTAAGCATCACAAGCCATCCCTCGCTGACGCCGGTCCGTCCGCCGCACCTGATGACACGCCCCGTTCTGCCCCATCCGTTCTTCCAGCTCCTCCTGCGGACGAGGACCGTGATCCTTATTATTCACCAGACCCATCCATTTCATATCATCCTGACCCGCCGTTCCTAGGGGAGCTAGATCCCTCTGAGATACCTTCCTGAACTATTAAAAACAGTTGCAGGAATAGTTCCGGGTTGTTTTTTATACAAGTCATCCTCTTCCTCCGATCCAGTATCCAAGAACAGAGTTCTTACTACCGACTTCGGTTTTGGATTGCGGGACCAGCTTCTGCACCAGCATCCGTTGCTAGGACAGTCAACTACGCTCCTCACGACACTGCTTCTGACTGGCGTCGTCCTTCTCGGTAACAGGACGCCTCTTGAACTGGACAGTCAACTACACTCCTCACGACACTACTTCGGACTGGCGGCGCCCTTCTCGGTAACGGGACACCTCTTGAACTGGACAAAGATCCACCTCCTCCTCGTCCTGGGCGTGAAAATTACTTTTTCCGTCCTATTGGGGAAGGGACAGCCAATCCCCGGAACTTCGACATGTATCCTCAGGCCGAATTTCTCACTGCGGACGCAAAGTTGGATTTTGGATCCGCCCTCTATCTTCTTAGACGAGCAGCTGTCCCTGTTTTCGTCCTACGTGACAATGACCGTATCCTCCGCCTGGGTCTCCGTGTCGCGTCCCAAGCGGACGTCCTTAGCAATGCAGCCAATGCACTTTGTGAAAGGCTTTACAGTGATCCTCCTCCTGAGGACACATGCCAACTAGCCTACCTCATCAATCAGGTCTTCCAAAAGAGTTGTTTTGCCACTTACCATGCTATGAACTGGTTTACGCGCGCTCTCTTCAACTCTACACTCCTCCTTCGAGAGATTGCTCTTAACACAGCATCCAATCTCCATGACTCCACTCGCCACCTCCTCTGAAACCAACCTATTCATGAATCTGAATCTCTGTTCCGCGGACTGATCCCCAAGGTTGCTCCGCACCTGGACATTTCTCGCAAGCCTCGTTACAACAAAAATCGCCAAAATCGTTCGACAACGATCCGCCCCATCCTCCAAAACGGGTCAGCCTAAGGACGATTGGAGGACCGTTAAAAAACACCTGAATCTGCTCCACCTCCGCCGCCACAGTACGCATCGCCCTTTCCATCCTGTTCCCAGTGACGCAGACGAGGCCGTTCCCTGGGCCGATCATCCACTCCTGACAGACGTCAACGATCCTCCTCCCGTCCTCGCAATAGGGGACGTGACAGTTATTGACATTCCGCCTCCCCCACAAGAAGTAGGGGGACGTCTTCGGTTCTATGCCAAAGCCTGGCAAAAAGTAACCTCAGACCCAGTGATCCTTTCGATTATTTCACATGGATTCAAGCCAAAGTTTGTAAGCAAGCCTCCCGTACGTGATCCACCCTGGGAGTTGGAAGCACCAGCTCCCATCCCACTCCAGACGGAAAGCACGCCTCTACTCCACAAGCAAGCCATTCGAATAGTGCTTCCCCCATTCATTCCAGGCTTCTACAGCAGCATTTTGTGCAACAAAAAATTGGGTTGGACGCGTCTGAATTTTAATTTATAAAACGACTAAACCAGTTCATACTCAATCCACACTTTCAAATGGAAACAGTCTCATCCATCCGAGACTCATTACAGCCCAATGATTGGACAGTGTCACTAAACCTGGTGGACGCATACCTTCACATTCCGCTTCATGCATCTGTCCGCCACCTCTTCCATTTCTTGCTAGACGGTACAGTGTTCGAGTTTCTCTGCCTCCGTTTCGGACTAAATGCCGCCCCACAGATCTTCACCATGGTCCTGCGTCCTGTCCTCGCCTACCTGCATTAACAAGATATCCACATTCATGCTTTCCTCGACGACTGCCTCCTACCTCATCCCGGTCCGAGTACGCTCTCCAACAATCTATACGACGTTGTGTCTCTTTTTCATCGCCTCGGCCTAGGGATAAATTTTTCAAAATCTCACCTTCAGCCAGCTCAGTCCTTCATTTTCCTAGGAGTATTCTTCGATCTCAACAAGGCAACAGTAATGTCGTCCACGAAAAAGACGATCACTTTGCTTACTGTGAAACGAACTATCGAATTTACCAGACAAATTTCCGAGTTGCTTTCGCCCACTTTCACACTGTAGATTGTCCATAATCTTGCGAATTTTCGATTGCTTACAGCAATCTTCTTCAGGCCTTTTGGGGGTTGTTTTTCTTCTGTTTACATTTTACTCCACAATTTGTTGTTTTGCCGTTCGAATTCGTTACCGCCGCAGCAGCCTCCGGTTTTTGTAAGGTCGTTACACTTCACTAAACCCAGTCAACTTTTATCCATTTTATTGCAATCCATTTTATTAAACAATCCATTTTATTAAACAATCCATTTTATTGCCAACAAAATTTCAAAAGGCGCTGGTATTCTACATAAACTTAAAGCCGACCTACCTCAAAAATGTCTTAGCCAAATTTATCATGCTTTAGTTTAACCCTATCTGAACTACTGTGCTTTAGCATGGATGAATACTTGCAAAACAAAGAAGTTTAGACTGCAGTTGCTTCAAAAAAGAGCTGTTAAAGAACCCACTTTTCTCCAAGTTACAAATTTTGCCCATTCAGAAAAATATTGACTTCAAAGTTGGTGTTTATTTATACAAAAACAAGTGTAACAGTGTTCCCACATTGAACAATGAAATTCATAGCTACAATACTCGATCTGCTTGTAGATGCCACAAAACTTTCCATAGAACCTTAATAAGTCAATCATCTTTACATGGACAAATGCCTATCGTTTGGAATATGATCCCAGAGCAAATTAAAAACTGCCAGTTCATAAATACTTTCTGTTGTGTCGAGTGCATGATGGAAGGACGGGAAGCGTATAGTTAATAAATGCATTTAGTAACGTTACTTATTATTATTTACATTATATACAATTACTATGTACATTAATCTGGGCCATCCTGCCACGATGGGACCCAGTGCAGAAGAGAACAAGCCTAGGTCAGAGCTAGCGTTAAGTATCGACAACTGGCGCCATCCGGTGGCAGACACAATAACTACATTAATATTTAGCACATCGCAAATACACAACATACCTCCCAACCAAGATTTGAACATGGCAAATTTTAGTGTAAGTTATCTCTAAGTTTCCAAGTTAGTTTACGCTCACGTTCAGATCTCCGTGGGATTATTCTTTCAACATTAGGATGAACATGTGTTACATTATGGTCAACAACGTTTTTATTTACAACAATTCTCTGTGCAGGAGAAACAACTGATTCGACAACAACCTCATCAGTTTCATGAGACGATTCTTCAACAAGCTCATCAGCCTGAACATGTGAACTTTGATTCGCAAGCTCGCTTGTCAAATTAGGAACTACACTAGTGTTACCTATAACTGGTACATCAGCACACTCTAGTCGCGAGCGCAATTGGTCAATATGTCGATGCCACAACATACCATTCTGCATACGTACAACATATGAACATGGAACTCTGACAGATTCCACAACACCAGGTAACCACTTAGAACCTTTGGCATAATTCCTAGCATACACAGGCTGCTGCAAAGAGAAAGATCGTATAAACATATTTGTTAAGTTACGCTTGGCGCAAACGCTTTGCTTTTCCCTAACAGTCTCTGTTAAATCTGGGTGCAACAAGTCCATGTGTGTTTTCAACCGTCGACCTTTTAACAGTTCAGATGGGTGACACACCGGTTAATGAATGTGGAGTAGTTCGCTGTGCAAACAAGTAACGTGCAAGACGTACTTGCCAGTTCCCAACAACAATTCTTCGCAGAGCAAGCTTCACTGATTGGACAGAACGTTCAGTTCAGCCTGACAGTTAGTCGCAGGGTGAACAGGAGCTGAAAACGTATGCTTGATTCCGTTCTTCTTGAGAAAATCTTCAAATGCCGCAGAAGTAAAACTAGCACCATTATCAGAGACGATAAGATCTGGCAGTCCTTCTGATGCAAATAACATGCGCAGGTGATGAATTGTAGCTTCACTGGACATAGAAGATACGGAAATGACTTCAAGCCACTTCGTGCGGGCATCCACGACGATGAGAAAAACCTTGCCTTGAAATGGACCGGCAAAATCAATGTGGAGACGATACCAAGGCTTGGCTGGCCAATTCCACACAAACGATTTAGTAGACTGACATGCATTGCATCGGCCAACACACGCTTCAACGTCACCATCAATCCCAGGCCACCACACATAACTTCTAGCAACAGACTTCATAGTGACGATCCCAGGATGTACAGCATGCATAACATTGAGTACTTCACGTCGAGCAGGTGGTGGGATGACAACACGTGCTCCCCACAACAAACAATGCTTATGGACTGACAGTTGATTTCTTCTAAGAACATACTGTAAAAAAGCGCCACCGAAAAACGCCTGTTTTTCAAAAATTTGAAATTTTTTTTTCTTGAGGCACCCAAATGCCTCGCCGAGGCAAATCTTGGCGTTTTTGCAATAATGGTCCGATTCTCACAAACTCTTCGACATTTAATAGCCTGTTCAAATACAAGACTCTTGGGGAAGCCCAAATCCGGACTTTCCACCAGGAAGAACCATTAAACTACGTTTGAAGATCTCCTCAAACCAACCAAAGCACTCCGTCATCATGGCCACCATTATGAAACTCTGTACTTTTGTATTTGTATTTTATCCTTTTCTTTTTAGGGCAAAAAGCCCGAATACACTAGCTTAGTGCATTTTAGGAGGAGCTTCCTCTGCGAAGGTACTGAACCTCGATAAGTTTACAGACAACAAGTTGAAGTGTGATATTTTTTATTGTGTTTGTCGGCCGCAATCCATATGAAAAATTTCCACAACGATCAATTTTAACTTCCAAATTAAACGTTAAAACGTTCCCAGTTACTTAATGCATTATAACATCCTACTAAGCTAGTTTATTTATCCGCATTTATCCTTTTATAATAATCTTTTACCCCCAGAAACGCTATCATGTGTCCAAACGTACTACGACCTGGCATTCTACCGGACACGAATTTTCAGTGTATATATGTTTGTTTTAGTTCTCCTCTAGACCCGACTGAGACCTTTCAAACACTGCTGATAGCTTGATCTACTATTAAAAACCAAAAGATATTTATAAAAGATCTGTTCAAACCCAATCCGAAAGTCAAACTGTGCAAAAACTTCAAATCCTCCATTCCCCCCCCCCCCCAGCCAAAACTAGTTGTGGTGTATAACACTGCAGTTTACAGTTAAAGCTTATAAAATTTAATAGTAATGCTTTTTGCATTACCCAAGCCAATGTATTAAGCTTTAACAAGAGCCTATTCACGTTGCAAACATGTAAATATTCAATCCGTAGCCAATAATACAAAGTAAAGGCCCATTTCCCAATGTTCAATTGAGTAAAACTCAAAACAGGCCTATCTTTTCCGTTTACACGTCCCTACTCCTTCAAACGGCTCTGCACCCAGTCCCTTTGTTCAACCGACTTCTCCTCCTACTTTCCATTGTTCTCGAGGCCCTCAGCCAATCAGACCCCCGCAGCTATCCTCGATGTCCGCGCTTTCCCCCCTCTCCAGCATAAAACATCCACAGCACAGCTCACAGATCTCAAGCTAGAGAAGGGTCACGCCAGTCAGGAGTGGAGACGCCATGTCCGGAGAATGCCATGCCGGGCACGATGGTAGTGGTTCGTATGTTATAGTTTAGCTTTTGGAAAGTTCAGTTTAGGACCCCCATATTCTAAATTTTAGTTTAAAACTTAACTTAACTCTCTAGCTAGGGAAAATTATGGTGGAGACGCCTGTAGTGGCATCTTAGGTTTCGTCTCCCCCATAACGTCAGAGTGGTTCTCTTACTGTACTAAAAACCAACTTTTCCAGTTTATTTTAAATGGATTTTTAACTTAAACTAATTGACGGTTTGATCTTTGTGGAAGTCAAATTGAAACAAACTGATGCCTAAGTGAAAAATTGCCGGGCTTTTTATTACTTAGAACAGTTCTCGAGGGAACTAAGGGAGGTTGATCCAAAGCAGACGACATCATTTACGCACCTCTCAAAACAGCGAAAAC
>JAHWFP010212484.1:169216-196841 GCA_023313725.1 Lithobius niger | reverse complement strand
TCTTATCCCTCCTCCCAAACCGGAAGCACAAACACGTGCGGGAAATTCAAAACAACTTCCCGTTTCTCCAAGTCAAAAGGCGTTCAACGCTCGAAGTGCCTGAGGAAGGTGGGAGATCTGTCAAAAAGATAAAGACCACCGAAAATTCGCACCCTAATTTGGGACAATTTTGGCGTACCGTGTTTGATTAAATAGCGTACCGTGTTTGATTAATTTCTGTTACCAAGTAAAACAATGAGCCTTTCGGCCTATCGTGTATTGCTCTGGTAATATGCCCCTCGCGGATTCTGCCTTTGCTCAAGTCTAGTCATTTTTTTTATCTGGGATGACTGCGATAGGAACCCTCCGACACATAGCAATTAACCTAGGCTGCGATAGTTATTAGAAAATTTTGTACTATAGGGACGCCGTAAACGACCAGCTCTATTAACTGCTAAACTACTCCCACTAGAATGGTTTAAGGTTACCAAACAACTTGTTTACATGCGAAATGAACACTGAAGGGTTTAAGGTATGACCCATAACTTAAAACATATTAATGCAATGCTGGGAGGTTTTATGGATAAAAACGCAACAACCTTTTAACGACAGAGTTAACCTTTTGGACTCAGAGGTGAGACAGACAGCTATTTTTAAAGGAAGCCATTTCGTTAAAAACTTAAAGAGGAGCTAACCGGGGACAAGTTACAACTCCCGTAGAATATTCCTAATGAATATTTAATTAGTGTTGTTACAATCTCTAATTATTCTCCCACAAAGGGAGACTTGATAATGACAAGGAGAGTAAAGCATAGGCACTTAAAATTTAGGTGTGAAGGCCAAAATGGGAATTAACTGGAAGTTGCTTTTGTTGTGGACGTACTTCCAATAAACCACTTATAGCATGAGCTGTCGTCTTATCGGTAAGTGCATTATGACAATGCGTGTACTCGCCAGTAAACTGGTCGGGTTTTACCAGTTCACGTGCAATTACATCGTGAGTGGAACCAGTGTCCCGCAAAACAAGGCATTTAGTACCGTTGACCGACCATTTGTGAATGTGTTTAGATAAAACAAGTTCTGGTGGGGCATGACTGAAGTGCGTGGCTTGTCGAACTCAGGATTTGAGTTGTTGGAGGTGGCTGAGTTTCCACTTGGGGGGTCAGGTTTAGCCGCCCTGTTGTGGTTACGATTGTTGTTACCATGTTGATTTTTGGAAGGTTTAGAACCTTGGGCTGTCGTAGCAGCAGGGGTTTGCGCTTTGACAGGACTAGAAGCAGCGTCACTAAAATCTGCTTATTTCGGGTAGTGAATTCATCACATAACTGGGCCGCCTCGTCCAAAGTCCCTAACTTTTTTTGATCAGGAATCCACTTTCTAAGTTGAGTTGGGCAAGCTTTGTAAAATTGCTCCAAAAGCATTAGATTGACAAGTTTGTCATAGTCCCGGTTAACCTTAGCCAAAGCTAACCAACGAGTGAATAACGTTTCTAACTCAAACGCGTAGTCGTGAAATTCCTGGTCTACTTCTTTTTCGAGTGAACGAAATTGGGTTTAAACTGACTCTTTAGTCTGGACAAAACGGCCAAGCAATTTATTTTTGACTAATTCGTAGTCCTGCATGTCGGTGTCATATAACTGATCACAAACTTTAATTAGTACCTCTCCGACGAGGGGTTGGAGTCCCGTGACCCATTGATCGTTAGAAATCTTTCGACTAACCATAGTTCTCTCAAAAATCTTAAGGAAACTGTTAATTTCAGTTTTTAGCGTCCACCTATTTACAAGACGAACTACGTCTGCAATTTTACCATATTTAGGAACTGGATCTGGGGGAGCGCCGTTAGCTCCGTTTGGAGCAGGGTTAAGACTTAAAGAAGCAGCGTTTAGCTTTGTTAGTTCTAACTGCTTGTCAAGTTTAGCTAGTTCCATAGCACTAGCACGATCGTTAATTTGGGCTTCTTGGTCCCTTTCTTTGGTTTTAAGCAAGGGTTCTCGGTTTCGAATTTGAGCCTCTTGATCTCTAAGAGCTAATTCATGAGTCCGGCTTTTTTCTGCATCCGCCACCTCAAGGGCTCTTAACTTGAGTTCCTCTGCTTTTAGAAAAAGTTTGTTTTCTTTAACGGCTAATTCTTTTTTGGCAAAATAGCCGCTTCTCTCTTTTCAATAGCGTTTGCTAATGCATCGGAGAGTTCACTTAAATCCAATTTACCATCTTCGAGGGCTGCTCGTAAGATTGCCTGGGATTCGGCTCTAGAATCGCTAACTGTAAAGCCTAAGTTTAAACAAGCCTTTTTTAGGTCTTTGTTTTGTAAATCACGAATGATTTCTCAAGTTCTACCATTTCGGACATTATAAGTTTTAACGTTTAACGTGGTTTCAAAATAAAGCTTTTATAAATGAAACAAAATTAAATGCAGCCGCATAATATTTTTCGTTAAGTTTGAGCAGAGCGAATTAATTAAAAAACTTCTCTCCCAAATCCAGTAAGATTTGCACATAAAAAAACACTTCCAAGGACCCCTAGCACTCTGGTATACGAGTTGCTAAAATGCATAAATGCTCTTAACTACAACAGTCGGCTTGGCGGCCTCTAAGCATATCCTATGCACACTTACCCAATTTTGTACAATCGCTGTACGGTCAGTCAGTTCTTCCAGTTTTCTCCGTCGTATAAGAAGTCCTGCACTGATTCTGAAGTAGATCGTCTCTGGCGGTCTATTCCACTGGGACCTTGGTGGGCACACACAAATCCTCTGCTTGGCTGCACTGGAGCACCTGATTCCTGGGCGGACGGCTTCTCCTACAGCATCGGGTTTGGCTGAGACATCTTACGTCGGGAGGGCATCTCAAGTGAAGCGGCAAATGTTGCTTCTTGGCGCCAGCAGTTGTTGGAGCTGCGGGGCAGCGATTGTACCGTTTTATAACTTCAGTACGACTTCTGCTTCGTGACTTTTTGACTTTGTCACAGGCATCTACCTCGTGGCCGTGTTGACGGGACCACAGACGTCTAGTTAGAAAGGGCTTGCATCCTTCTAGGTTTTTGAGTCAGTAGTATGGCAGGGGGGAAACGCTTGACGGGAACAGCACCTGTTCATTCCCACCACTGCCACCAGTTGTAACGGCGGACGCTACGACGGCTGAGGTGCTTGTAACGCCCCCAGTTTCCTTGGTTGACACGGAGTTTCAGTTTAAGGTTGTGCGGTGATTATAACGACTTTTACGGCATAAGCACAGCATGGGCTACTGTCCCAGCATGGGGGATGGAGCGTCGGGGTCCTAATTAAAGGGGCATAACCTTAATACTACTGGTATTCACTGCCACCAACGGTGGAATTTAACTGTTTAACGGAGGATAAAAGCTAAAATGGGCTGCATATTTATTTTATGCTCAAACAATTAATCACTAGCAAAGAACTGAAGTTTAAAACTTTTGGTTTTATTTTAACAACAGAGAATGAAAAGAACACTTTACATTTAGTTTGCAAGAAAAGCTTTTGAATAGATTAATAAAAACAACAACGCTTGAATTTACAGGAAGTAATTCAATTTACAAGTTCAGACAAAAACGACGAGTGGTGTTTCTGAATACAATCAAATTTTCGATTAGAAAAAGTAAATGCTGAGTTCTCTCTTGAGTCACCCGCAAGACTGAACAGCGTCCGCTGGTAACAATCTATCAAACAGTATGTTTCAATCACGCATGAATATCAACCGTTTCACAGTTATGTTTCCAAGTGATTAAACAAAGGATCAAACCTCCCAGAGTTGCTGTTGATAAGCCAACTCCTCAAATTATAAAAGCCTCGGCTTGATTATAAAGTCCATCTGGAGTGAATGTTCCGTTGAATCTCACACAAAGATCAAACCCTCCAGTGTTAAGATTAAAGTTACATTTAAAATACTGGGTTTTAAAATACAAAGGGTTTTGATTTTTAGTAAGAGAACCACTCTGACGTTATGGGGGTGGGGTCCAAAAATGCCGATAATGGCGTCACCACCCATAATTTCTCTAAGCTAAAAGTTAAAGTTAAGTTTTAAACTATGAATTTAGACTAGGGGGGTCCTAAGTTAAATTTTCAAAAGCTAAACTATAAACATACGAACCACTACCATTTTGCCCGGCATGGCATCCTACGGACGTGACGTCTCCACTCCCGACTGGCGTGACCCTTCTAGCTTGAGAGATCTGTGAGCTGTGCGAAGGAGGGAGGGTTGAGGGGGCTTTTTATGCTGGAGCAGCGGATTCTCGCGACCAAAGCGCGGATGCCGAGGAGAGCCTCAGGGGTCTGATTGGCTGAGGGCCAGGAGAACAATGGAAAGTGGGAGGAGAAGTCGGTTTGGCAAAGGGTTTTGGTGCAGAGCCGCTTGGAGTGACTGAAGCATGGGAAAACAGGCCAAGCTGAGTTTTACTCAAGTGAACTTTGGAAAAGGCCTTTGCATTAAAATATGGACTATGGAATAAATATTTACATGATTGCATTGGGAAATGGCTCTTGTTAAAGCTTAGTACTTTGGCTTGAGTAATGCATAAAGTATTACTATTAAATTTAACAAGCTTTAACTGAAAACTGCAGTGTTACACACCACAACTAGGTTGGGGGGGGGGGACGGAGTTTGAATGCACAGTTTGACTTTGGATTGGCTTGGGAACAGATCTTTATAAGATTTTTGGTTTTAATAGAAGGACAAGCTAGTGGCAACATTCGGACGATCACAGTCGGAGTTTTGCGGAGATTTAAAGCAAACATATATACACTAAAATTTGTATCCGTGACAATGCCGATGTTGAATTATTTCGGACTAATGGTAGCATTTCTGGGGGTAAAAGAATATATAAAAAGATTAAATAGACTAGCTTAGTTAAATGCTATAACGCATTAAGTTAATTTAGATGTTTAACTTTAAAGTTAAAAGACAGGTAACGATCGTTGTGGAAATTTTTCATAGAAGTTGCAGCTGTTCAACATAATAAAAAATATCACACTTAAAATGGTTGTCTGTATCCACATGCATGTGAGGTTAAGTACCAAAGGCAGCCCCTCCTAATTCACAACTATAGCTAGTGTTTGTGGGCCTTTTGCTCTAAAACAATAATAAAAGTAAATTGCAAATATACATTGAGTTACAATAATGGCGCCCGGAAATGATGAGCACTGCGGTTGGTTTCGTGAGTTTTTCAAATGTCGATTGTGACACTTCTGGATGGAATTTTCAAATTTGGCTTTACTCAAGAGGTAGATATTGTTGCAGGCTATTAAATGGTGAAGAGTTTGGCCGTTTCTGTCCATTATTAAGAAAATGGCTGAGGTTTTAAGACCGACGTCTTTTTGCGTTTTGGTGCGCTCAAGAAAAAAAATTGTTCGTTGGCAAAACGAAGTTTTTTCGGCGGCCAGCCTTTACAGGATGCAACTTTTACGAAAAAAAGGATCCACGTAACTTTTCTTGGCATGCATTTTAACAAGTGGGATCCTAGTTAAATTAGCACAAAATAAATAAATGGTATTTTTATTTATTTTAATGAACCAGCAGCCACAACGGACTACTAAACTGAGTAGCCTACCCATATTTCTGCCAATACGACATACAAGGAAGATCGTAGTTCCTGGAGAAATAGTAGCTAAACAGAAGAACATTTAAAACAGGCTAATCTGTTACAGGCCAGTAACGAACCTGAATTTAGGAAATAACCAAAGCCTTTCCACACCCCCCGGGTTTGCTTGAGTGATAAATTACGATCTTCCTAGCACGGTACATTTGTTGTGTGGATGACATGTTGGTATTGTTTACCTTTTTTTGCTCAGGGTTTAGGACGACCTTCCTTTGTTTGGACAAAGTCAGCTAAAACTAAAGGTTAGTGTATTTTTGGTTAGTATTGAAAACGATAATTCTCCATCGCAGTATCCTCCTCACTGTGTTACAGAATGGGATACCTTCCTTTGTCCGTGGTACGTTTTATCTTACTAATTTGTATCAAGTTTTACTCTAAATTATGCAATCTTAAGTCACTTCCGGTCGCCTCCACGCCATCCTCCTCTCCTGATACTTCACTGTCTTTTTTTGCCGCGGTACGGATGGTCGTGTGGTTTAGCACGTACGACAATTATTTTTCGATATCGTGATTGTGTATATGTTTTCGACAGCGTATGGGCCAATATCCTAGAAGGATGCCTAAAGACAAGTTACCCAAGACACTGAGAATGGATTACCAGGACAATTTGGGAACGGAAGGTGAAAAAAACGGTGGACCGCCCGACTGTAAGTAAGCCTATCGTAGATAAGAGCAAAGATGGCGGTGCCAGGAAATCGAATGTGACTCGCCCGGCGGGCGAGCCAGTGATTCCGTGGGTAAGTCTTGTAGAGACGATGAATTCGTTGCCCGAATTATTGGGGCTTGAAATGCAATTAGCATTGGCAAAGGCTGTAGAGAGTGGTTGAGCGAGTGGTCAGGTGTGGTTGAACGATAATGCAGTGGATGACTCACGGGGTGTGAGCCGTGGAGTTAAATGGGCGACGGAATGGCCGCGTCGTAGAGAGATGGTCAGTAATTTAGGTGCCTGGGGTACCGAAGAATATTTGGGCGGAGATTTGGAAGATTCTGTCGAACTTTTGGGTGATCGGGAGTTCCGAGGCGAAACCCGTAATGATGGTGAAAGTACCGGTGAAGTGGAGCACCGGACAAGTTGGAGGAGTCGTCGTGGCCGGAGGTTATTAATACGAACGCACCAGTTTGGAAATTGGACAAGCCCGTCCTGGCATGGTGGAATAAAAATAAAAATATTAGGTTAGCACCTGGTGAAAGAACGTCGATTGCGGATCGGCATATTGTTGATGACATAGTGCAGAAAGAGTTTGTGCCGCCACGCACGCCTTTACTACCATGCCTACATGAGAAGCATCCACTCCTAGCTACTATCGATAGCGGCTTAGTGTCGGTTGAGACGGAAATGTTTGGAGCACTGCTTCCTTTGCTTCGGGCGTGGCAGTTCTGTGGAATGAAACCATTTGATTACTCAAACATATGGCAGGCCCAGATTTGGCAAACAATAGTCGATGCAGCGACTTTACAGATTCAGGCGTTGTTAGCCACGAACGGGGTGAGGCGTGACCGCCTACAATATGCATTTGCAGAACATATCCGCCCAGAATTGGTTGCATGTCCTCCGACGCTGAATGAACTATTTGGAGACACGTTACCAGAGGTGTTAAAACGTGCGCAGTCGGAGGCGGCGGTGACGCTGCGAGCAGCCGAGGCAAGGCTTGCAAAACAACCGTTGGGGTGGGGCATTTCGGCCAGGTTGGGGATGGCTCGCGGTCCTGAATAGGTGACAGGTGGCAGCAAACTGAAGGTGAGGACTGCCACACCTGTCAGTGCAGGAGCTGGCGATGTTTTGTGTTTAGTAAATTATGATTTTTGGGGAGTGCGGTTCCCGACGGGGGACGAGGAGCGTCGAAAAGTTACGACGAAGCAGTGTGGATACGAAGACACGGGTGGCGTTAGGTCGAACAAGGGTTCGGCTGTAATGAACACTATTGACTCGGGTCGAGTGAGGGTGCACCAGAGGAGTCAGCATCCGGAGGTTGAGTTAACGACTATGGCAAGGGAAATCCTGAGATCGGATGTTGCGGATGCAACGAGAAAAGTGTATTCCTATAAGTAGAAAAGGTGGGAACGCTGGTGTGTGCAAATAGGCTGCGACCCTTGGACAGCATCCACGACGGTGTGCATGTACTTTTTAGTTGAACTGTTCCGAGAAGGTCTACAATATCGCAGTATAGTAATTTTCCTTGCAGCGATTTCAAAATTCCAGGTGGAAAACCAGGCTGGTACGGTTGCACAACAACCGGTGATGAAACGTTTTGTTCGGGGCCTGTTCCGCAGGAGACCACCGACCGCCACGGTGCATGGCAATCTGGAACCTACGGGTCGTTGCGAGGTAACTAAAGACGCTGCATCCGCCCAAGGACCTAATCCTCTGCCAGTTGAGGTATAAAGTGGTGATGTTGCTGGTGATTTGCGCGGGTAACAGGGCTAACGAACTGGTAAAATTAAGTCTAGAATGGTGCAATTTTGGAACGGACGAGACCATCTTTGTGGTACGCGACCACAAAACATCCAGGAGTGGGGCGCCCTTTTTAGTGCTCCGCGTGAAGCGCAACGCTGACAAGACGCTGGACGCAATACGGTACGTGGCATCTTACATACGGCGCACAGTGCCGATGACTGACCAACCAGCGCTGGCCTCGGGTGCCAGGCCTACTCAGATCCTATTATCGTACGTGAAGCCACACAAGCCTGTTGGAACGAAAACGGTGGCAAGGTGGATTTGTGTAGTGCTCCACGATTCTGGGATAGAGACCAAGCAATTTAGGGCACATTCGGTGCGAGTGGCGGTAGCATCAGCAGCAACGACCTGCGGCGCATCTGCGTTGCAAATCATGGAGATGGCGAATTGGTCCTCGACTTCAGTGTTCGCCACTCATTACAACAAAGAGAAGTGCTACCGAGCCTAGTGGCGACTCTGCTCCAGAGGCTGCAGGAGAAGGACCGGATTCATTAACAGGTAAGGCTAGCAGCACCAAGTCTTCCTAATCTATCCCATTCTGTAACACAGTGAGGAGGATTCTGCGATGGAGAAATGACGATTCTCCCAGAGAACTTGTTCTCACCAGGAGAATCTAGTTCTCTGAGTTGAATCCGACGAAACTGTGTCACAGTTAATTTCCCGCCCGCCTCCCTGGTGCTGGCAGTACCAGCCAGCCGCAAAAAAACGACAGGAAATATCAGGAGAAAAGGATAGCGTGCAGGCGACCGAAAGTGACGTAAAATTACATAAAATATAGTGAAATTTGATGCAAATTAGTAAGATAAAACGTGCCGTGGACAAAGGAAGGTATCCCATTCTGTAACACAGTTTCGTCGGATTCAACTCAGAGAACTTAAATTCTCCTGGCGAGATCAAGTTCTCTGGGAGAATCTTCTTTTTTAAAATTAGTTTTTACTTATCCTAAAATACAGGGTGGTCCACAAAAAAATGACGACCCAACATTTTCTAATTCCAACTTTTCTAGTTAGCATCCTTCAGAACCAGGAGAGGACAGAAACCTTTACGTTTCTTTAGATTTATTTGATTTGTGCTATCCTGGTTCTGAGGGATTCTAACTAGAAAAGTTGGACTTAGAAAATTTTGGGTCGTCAGTTTTTTATTACCATTAGTGACGAGTCTGACAACCCACCCACCATCCCAGCTTTCGCTAAACAGACAAGTTCTGTAAACGCAAAATGAAAGGGAGTGGCATTGCTTGCTGGGACTCAGCAGGAAACGCCACCTGGTGGCGAGCAATTGAAGCCTCATAAACGTGGATTTTAACGTCTTTGAGCACTGAGCGTTTAAATAATCGATTTAAAGCTAAGACTAAAGGGTAAGTATTTCAGGATAAGTAAAAAGTTTAAAAACTGATTTTATCTTTTAAAATCATCGTTTTTACTATCCTGAAATACTTAACTTCAGCGTAACCCACTCACCGACTCCGTTTTTGCTGAACCCGGTTGTGGTTCGGACGAATCGATTGTGAGGTTACAAGATGGCCGTGCTGCTCAATAAGAAAAAGCATGTGTGCGATCTGGTGGGGAAGCCAGTCAAAGCTTTGCAGTTTGGTTAATTTTGGGCACAAAACCATTAAATTAATTAAGCTAGTACGAAAGGTAAGTATTGTAGGATACTAAAAACTAATTTTACATTAAAAAACTTTGATTTTATGACGTCATTATGGTATTGCTATTACAGGAGACGATATTTGGCCTCACTGAAAGGTATCGACTCTTTGCTAATAATGTTGAGGTAGGTATGGTGTACGCTTGACTTTAGGTTTTGTAATTAATACCATTGCAATCAATTGTTCTCACCATTGAATTTAATTTTAGCTGTTAAACAATGCCACATCGTTTGCAGTTGCTAATGACTTCCTGCTTGCAACTACATTGGACCACACGCTAAGGTGCATTCCTCTCCACAGTCTGAAAGGTATGTTTTGTGTAGTTCTCTCGACCAGTAGTCCTTGTCCTTGTAAGTTGCTTTACTCATTTCCATCATGTTGTGCAATAGCTACACGTATTAGTTTAAGGGCAGGGCATTTTTTAATATAGTAACTGCTGCTCCAAGTGGAGCACCAGCCTTCATGATTGGAGCACCAGTAAGGATCTTGGAGCAGTGGAGCACCAGCCCTTTTCCTCAAAGTTGAAACTTATTTTTTATCTTAAAAATACCATTACAATAAAAATAAAAATTATGATGAAATTATGAGTCATTCGTTACCGGTTGTTTTCTGAAATTCCATATTCCTCCAACCCAAAATAGTTGAAACATTAGAACTGAAAACATCAGGATGGCAACGGCAACGGCACATTCATGTTCATTTACTGACACCACTGTGTGTTATTCTCAGTCCAATCAAATTCGAAACGTAAAATTTCTGAGAACTTGAGTGCAAAAATGTATTATCATTTCTGTCTGCCCTGCGGCCTCAATCATGCCTTTTTTTACTATTTGGAGCACCACTTCACATTCCTTAAAATATGCCCTGTTTAAGGGCAAAATGCTTCTTGGTTCTCAAATATTTAACTTCGATAGTAGTATGGCGTTGGCTAGTGATTATTATTATTATAAACAAATACGCGGCGAAAGTTAGAAGCTTGTTGCTGGAAAACAAAATACTATGCTGGAAAACAACAGTACTATCAAGGCGTCCAGATAAACGAAGATATAATGGGAGGAGTGAAGAATACAAGAGAAGGCGTCTACAAAATTCCATGAGAACCTGTGATGCCATCTACATCGGTCAGACAAGGAAGGAAATTAGAACAAGAATAGGACAACACATGGCCAATGTAAAGAATAAAAAAGACAACAGTGGGATCGCAGATCACTGCATGGAATCAAAACTTCGTGTTGAGTGGAAGAAAGCTGAAAAACGGTAGTGACATTGAACTTTAAAAAAGACTAACATCTGAGATGCTTGGAGTCGAGTGCCATTAGATTGCACGAAATGAAAGGTGTTTCCTTAATGAACATCCAAGGACCATCATTTCCCCGAGTGGAAAACATCGTTGGAAGAGACTTGAAGCAAGAGCTGGGCACGAAGTGGAAGCTTGACGAGCTAACAAAAGTGCTACCCATAAAATACGGGAGGCCACGATGAGCAGCAGTTACTGATCCGAAAGCAGGCGACGATGTAGTGCACACAAGAACCAACAAAACTTTTGTCGTAATGCCTGAAGAAAATGGCAGCCACCCACTGAAAATTTGCACGACGTGGAAAAAGTTCTCTTTGTGAAAATGAGCGGTAAATATATTCATAATTATGACTCTGAATTAAGACTCAAAAATTGGAAAAAAAACAATGACTGACAATGCATTTAGGAATCTTTGCTGCATCTTTTGCCCTTATCAATCAGATAGGCTTTCTTTGGTATATTCAGTAATCTCTAGGGCTTCTTAACACTTTCTACAGAATCGTAGGCAACGTGTTATTCTTGAAGGCTGTTGTTCTTGAACGTGGATGTTGTTGTTGGCATTGCGCAGGGTACTGTTCTGGAGCCCAAGATTTTTGCCTTGTACACTAGCAACATCGCGGCTGGTATTTTCTGTAATTCACCCATATTTGTTGATCAAGCTTTACAGACCTGTGCTTACAATCATTAACTGCAGTAACTCCAGAGAGATATCCATATCCTGGAAAGTAATTGTAAAGATCTTCAACTTCAGTTTAACCCTACGAAGTGCCATGTTTTACATGTTGATAACAACAACAAGAGGCACCAGTACTACATCACTGGTGAACTGTTGGAAACTGTGGCTGAAAAGAAGGCCCTTGGTGTCTGTGACTGAGAACCTCAGTGTCTCAAAACAGTGTGCTACGGCTGCTGCTACGCCCTTTAAGGTCATCGGATTGGTTGGGCGTAGGTTTCTTAAACTAGATACAGATTCCTTTTGCTTCCTCTACAAAAGTAAAACTGCAAACAGTGGACACCTTCTGTCTTATAGTTTTTGGATGAACACATCACCAAGAAGTTCCTTTCCATGAAGATCTGGAGAAGGTTCGTTGATGATGCAGTGACTTCACCCAAACAAGATGAAATCCCCTTGTGCGGGATGAGCTCAATGGGTGGAACGCCAGCATCCAATTTACTCATGAAGAGGAGATAGATAGTAGCATCCCTTACTTGGACGTAAAACTTACCAGGAAAGGCCAGAGGATTGAATATGAGCCTTTCGGTAATGAGATTCACTCTGTAAGGGGGATTCCCTATCCATCATGCCACCCGAAACACCATCCTCCTCAAAGAAATGTGCTGCATCGCCAATCATTCTTCCACCCAAGATATTGCAAATAAGCACTTGCAACTCGCAAAATCAATGTTCCTGCTTCTGGGTTACCCTGCATTCATGGTCAACTCGGCGATCAAGAAGGCTCAGCATGGGAAGAAAGGCCGCAACGATCGAAAGGAAGACACACCCTGTGCTGTTGTAACCCATGTGCCGGGACGGACAGAGAAAGTCTATCAAACCCTCAAAAAACGGGACATTAGGTGCTTCTTGAAGCACCCTCCCAACCTCAAAAAGCTGCTTAAAGGGAAGCACCCCGAACCTACCCACCCTCCCCCACACTCCCATCTCCTCCCCCACCCCCCACCCCAAAGCCTATCCCACCCCCCTCAGCCCATCGCTATCCAACCCGCAGCAAGGATAGACGTCCGACTCCCAAATTCCCCCCTCCTCCCTCCAAAAATCAGCAGAGTAAAAAGCATGTGCTACAACAGCCACCTGCAGACCCAAGGTGTTTCAGCCAAAAGAATGTCGTGTACTGCTAGCCATGTAGGGACTGCAAATTGGTTTACATTGGAGAGACACACCGAAAACTCCAGACGAGAATCCATGAACACCAAGGAACACCGCTTGCCAGTATTTTCCCGTTGATTGAACGTTACAAAGTGTCTGCAGGGAAGCAATCTCGCAGCAGATAACAGTATACACGCCATAAAATTTATACCATCATGCCCAAAACTCAGAACGATGATAGAACCCAGTAAGTTTTTGCAATTTAATGTAATGTAGCAATAATTGGGTGAAAATTACTAAGTCACTTCTTTCCTCCCAAAGCCAAACCTTTATTCACTTAAATGACAGAAGGCAAAATCGTCGACTGAGTTGGAGATTCCCTGGTATGATCATTTAGTGTATAGTTAAGGTCCACCAAATAAAATATTTTTATGTCCTTTTTCAGACCTCTCTGTAAAGTGTTTCGACTGTGAAAGTGTGAGGAGTGTGGAACGAGGGTCTCGTATAGTTTTGGTAGTGCCAGAGGACACCAAACTTATTTTACAAATGCCACGGGGAAACTTGGAGGCTATTCACCCTCGAGCCTTAGTGTTAAGTATCATTGGACGACAATTAGATGGGTAGGTTTTGATATTCTTATACTCCATTGTTCACTATAAATTGTGTTTCACTTTTAAAATTGTGGTGATTTTCTTTCACGTGGTGGTTTTTTTTTTTATTGCAGTTTACGTTTCTGTGATGCATTCATCCTCATGCGAAAACATCGCATTAACATGAATCTAATGCATGATCACAATCCTCAGGTACTAAGGATTAGTTTGTTCTCTGGTTGACCTTACTAAGTAGTAGTTCATTCACGTCCGGCGCTGTGGCCCATGTACATAGTCTAGTGCGTGTTGATACTGTCCAGTCCATTTACACGTTTGATTTGTTTAGTAGTCCTATTGGCACAAAAAATGGCATATGGCTGGAACCTGATGCCAAACGGATGTCACCAAATATTTATAAATATTGCTTATTCACTCAATTGATTAGAAAACATTAGGTCTATTGTTAGTCTGCCAATCTTAGACAAAAGTTAAGATTTCCATAAAAAAATTGAAACCCAATTCGTTTAAACTACAAGTCCTTGCGATCACGCTTCTTCTTACAAATCCATCAGTATTTCTGTATATCCACTCGTGCTTACCGTAAATCGTGTATTAAACGCCCATGGGCTTATGTAGTTAATTTAGCAAAAATAGGGGGGTGGGCTTTAAATCAAGCATTATCAATTTTCTAACCTTTCTGGACATCTATTACACAAAATTCGAAGCTTTTGAACGCTCTCTGAAAGACCAATTTTTACATCCTTTTAATTGCTGTGAAGAAGGGAGGCTTAAGTGAGAGATGCCCATTCCTTGTGCAGGTGCTAGGAGCTAAAAGAAGAGTACACTATTACTACAGGGAGGGAGAAAGGGCCAGTAAATATAGCAAGCAGTACTATCTTTATTCACATCATATAACTTTAGGTAATTTTTCATAGACAATTTAAGGGGTGGGCTTTAACTCCACTATTTCATGATTTTGACTTTACAGCATTTCAGGGGGTGGGCTTTAGCTTCAACTGGGCTTTTAATACACGATTTACGGTATTCAGAAATTATCCTATTGAATCGAAACTTTGTATGCAGGTAAATCATGTCCATGGAATCAAACTGTATAACATTTGTTAAAAATAATTAGCTTAAAGTTCATAATAATAATAAAATATATACACAGCCAGATGCAAGCTTAAATGGCTGAAAAAAGAAAATTTTACAACTAGTAAAAACAGTTAGGAGCTTCAACAACACAAGCCATGGAAGGTTGTTCCAGGCATGCTCATCACGATTGGAAAAAAGTACTGCCGTACGTCCAGTCCCACAAAGGGCTTCTGTCGTTTTATGTCTGTGGCCTCTGGTTCCAACAAGTAGGGTAGCGCGAAAGAAATCGCCAAGATTGGCACCTTCAAGGTTACACACAATCTTAAAAACCTGAAACAAATCTCTTTCTGCAGTCAACTAGTTTAGTGACAGCAAGTTTCTTGAGGCTCTCTTCGTAGGTAAGAACGTAGTGATGGCAAGCGGCGAGGTGCTTGTCGTTGCAGTTTCCAGGATGTGAATGTCCCATGCCAGGATTCCAAGCCTGCACAGCAAATTCAAGATGAGGGTGGGCACAGACGATGTAGAGTGTACGCAAAGTTTCAAGCGCTAAATACGAGAAGGGATTTCAAATTTGACCCAGAACACAGTTGGCAAATTTTGTCATTGAGGGAGTAATCTGACGCAATTTGCTGTATCTAATACGAAGTACCTCGCATTTAGCCACATTGAAGGATATCTTTTTACGATTCACCCAAGCCTGTGCATTGTTCAGATTTTCTTGCGATGCCCGAATATCTTTGGAAGCACCTTAATTTCCTACAGACTTTAAGATCGTCAGCAAAAAAATTAGTAGAAGAGCAAATACAATCTGGCATGTCATTAACAAAAATCAGGAAGAGCAGTGGGCCTAACACAATACCCTGAGGAACACCACTGGTTACTGGGGAGTGGGGACCAGTTCAAAAATACATCAATTACCCATCTGTTGTGAAGATATTCGAGGTGCCTACAGTACAGTTGTCAACAAATTTTAAAGTTAAAATTTTATGTATGAGTATTCCGTGATCCAATAGTTAGGGACTCGAGCAAGTTGGTGACACAGTGGAGAGTGCCTTCCAAAATCCATATTACTTACTACTTAGCTTATTATTTTGGTCAAGGAAGTCTATGATGAAGGTGTGAACAATTTTTTCAAAGATTTTGATGACTTGAGAGGTCAGAGTGCTAGGCCTGTAATTAGAAACAGTACTTTGGATATCTTTTTTGTGAATAGACACAACGCCTGCTGTTTTCCAGTCCCCAGGTATGTCGCCACTGTATAACTTGGCGGATAACTTGATAAAGTCTTTAAGAAATTGCCAAGCATCACTTCAATTAGTGTCCAGAAATTATTTATCCCATTCAATCCTTGAAAGTGTTTTAATCACAATCTCAAAGTCCGCATTTCGATAGAAAAGTTTAAGACATATTTTGAAAGAAGACGGAGTAAATTCCAGACAGAATTTACATGGTCAGAACGACCAACAGGGTTCATTGATCCAAGTCCGTTGATTTAAACAATAAACACAGTGTAAAGGTATTTTGGCTTTGGCATAATCTAGTCTGCAAGTCCACATGTTGAAACAAGAAAGGAGCATCAATAATGAATAGAAATGTTTCTTCCATTGAGGAGCCAAAATAATTACCCACTGCTCCTGGCCAATAAATGGTAGGATATTTAAATTCACCAACAATAATAGTTCTTGTTTTTTTCTTTGGAAACTTGGTAGCTCAATGCATCAAGAAATTCTGATGTGAGGCAGGACCAGGCAAGCCAAATGAAAATTTATCAGTACCGAATTACCAATCCTAAAATTGCACCATATAATTTTCCAGCCTTTGTCGGAATTGGTAATGACAGCCTGATCACAAGAAATCGCTGATACAGAGCAGTCCACCCCCTTTTGATCAGTTAATTCTTTCAGCTCGGAAGGTAGTATAATTCACCAAACAGTCACTAATACCTGGAGAGTTCTCCTTGCAGTGAGTTTCACTAATGCAGATTACACTACGCCTGTTATCATTAATGGTGGCATTCAGTTCATCCCTTTTATTTGATAACCCATGTATTTGTGTGAAAAAAGGAAATTTTGCCATGGTGAAAGTTACCGCTATTTACATGGGCAGGTGATATTAGCGGCCTGCTTGGATCCCGTTTTTGGTAGTCCACGCTTAGGATTGTTTAATGGTGGTCTTCCACTAAATGGTTTGATTAAGGTGCCATCTGGCCACGGCATCAGCTTAGCATTAACTTCTATGGAATCACCATTTACTTCAATGCAGAACGAAGAATAAGAGTAGTATTTAGTTTGAAGTTAACACAGTTTAAACCAGCATTAATGTGTTTACGCACAACAGACGATACGTCCACGTTAGTTGCATATAAGTTCAAGCGACAAACAAAGATCTGTTTAACATCATAGAATTTCGGGATACTGCCACAAGCTTTTTTTGGGATGGTGGATGCTTTTTTCATAAGTCGTGTTGTGACTGTTCAGAGCAGCCCTAGCGATTGGTTGTATGTTGCTTTAACATAGTCTGTTATGCCTTTCTGGGGTAAATCTTGCTCAGTGTTTTTTCGAATGTGCAAGGGATTCCATCGGATGGACAGCTTTTCCGGCCTATTCCCCCGAGGAAAGAAAGGTTCCACCAACTTTTCTATTCAAACTGGCCAACAGCTGTGGTGGAGATATTTCCAATCCCCATGACTCCAGCCTTTGGGAAATTATACTGCCACATCTTTAACAACCGTTTAAGTATGGCTTAGTGGTGAGACCTTTGCCTTTGGTTTCAAAGGTCTTGGGTTCAATTCCCCGCTCAGTCAGTCTGACATTTAATTCCAAAAGGCACTGTAAACAGGTTGGCGCCTGTATTTATTTGACTTTTGTTGAGCCGTTAGCTTTCCATACTGTTTAATCTTTGTGAACTTGATGTTTTGGGTCTTAACTGCCAAGACTGGCCCTGAGAGGTTCTAGGTCAGGAACTGGGAGCACTCGCCACTTCTTAACCCTCTGGGCCCTAGAAGCCGATATATCGGCTTTACATTATATACGTTTGAGTTAAGAAAATAAAACCTTAGGACCCTGAGGGTTAAGGTTATGCTGCAGGAACTCAACTTGTTGAAGCAGTCACAGCATGTTCCCGGATTAATTGCAACACTGAATAAACTGTTCGTTGTGTTACTGTGAAAGTTTTTGTCAAATTCAGAGTCGTAATTCGGAGAATTAATATATCTAGTAGTACCGTAAATCGCGTAATAAACGCCCTGGCTTTGTTAACGCCCACCCCCCAAAAATGCCTTAAGATCAGAAATCGTATAGTAGCTTTATTAACGCCCCCCCCCCCCTCTCCAATCATTTTTTTTTTTAGTCAATCGTGAAATTGACTAAAAGCTTCAAACGTTTAAAGAAATCAACGTATTATCCCTTTAAATCTTGGTTGTTCTGCAGCAAAATTAACGAAAAGATTCATAAATGTTACGAAATCAACATTTAATTCAACACGATTCACGAGAACATTTGTAATCGCGTAAAAGTCGGCAATATTAGGCATATGCGATCGATCATTGATGTGCGTAATATGGATTCAGTCTAGTGAAAACATTATACCTTTTTCTTATTTATTCTCAAATTTAGTTTATTAGATCGTCCTCCTTCCAATATCTATAATTCAAAGTTAAAACTAATTTTTAACCATTACAAAACCTTCAAAACAGACACGCGATTCATGACCGGAAAACGCCAACCGGAGTAACGTCATAACGGACGCGGTAGACCGGATGTTTCAAGCGCTTACACAGTCTTGACGTGTCCACCACTTCGCGTCCACTACTAGGGCTCCACGGTCCAGACCTACGCGTCTATTTCCACCGGAACTTCCGTCTTGGACGACAATATATGTATAACTGTATGGTGATAAATGTAAACACACGCGTTTTCCAGTGGTGAATCACGTTGTCTGTTTTGAAGGTTTGTGTGTTTGAAGGTTAAAAATTAGTTTTAACTTTGAATTATATTAGATATTGGAAGGAGGACGATCTAATAAAATAAATTTGAGAATAAATGGGAAAAAGCATTTTCACTAGAGGGAATCCATATTACGCACATCAATGATCTATCGCGTAGGCCTAATATTGCCGACTTTTCTGCGATTTCAATAATGCTCCCGCGAATCGTGGTGATGTTTAGAAATTAATTAATTTTTACTTTGAATTAGGTTAGATATTGGAAGGAGGACGATCTAATACACTAAATTTGTGAATAAATGAGAATAAAATCGGTGTGTTAATGCTAGATTAAACCCAGATCACGCACGTGAATAATCAACTTTTCCACGATGGATTTTGGCCTAATGACCACCCAAAAACATACGTTCAGGTCAGAAACTTGTAGTAGCTTTGTTAACGCTCCCCTCCACTTTTGTATCGATTTAATTTTAGTCGCCCATGGGAGTTTAATAGGCGATTTACAGTATAAGTAAAAGTAGACATACTCTTATTTGTGAAAATGAGCGGTAAATATATTAATTCTCTGAATTATAACTCTGTAATTGCAACACTTTTTATTTTCCACTCTCTTTGAAGCTCAAGTAGGTCTAGGGGAGATGCGTCAATGAAACCACACATTGCATCAGGAAGCAAACTCGGTCAATAAAGGATTGACCTTATACAGGTGAAAACACACACGGGAGAAATGCTTACACACACAATGAACTCTTCAGTCACGGTGCTTCAGTATAACATATACATGAAACTTTCTCTGAATGAGAAAGTAAAATGTGAAACACACAAGATTTTCCCTAAATGGGAGAGTAAGAAAGTGTGACGCTCATTGATCCCTAAGTGGGAAAGAAAAATATCAAACGGATTCAAAGTGATTTGGCACACTTCCATCGAATCCAAACTCAGTGCGTCAAGTTCAGTGCGCCGTTTTAACATAGGAAAAGTGGCACATATGAAAAGTAACATAATTGGAAGTTTGTGGTGAGAAAGGCAAAAGTACGGTGGAAGTGTAACTGGAACATGTTTTGTGAATAAGAACTGTTCTTTGGAAAGAATAACCACCTCAGAATGAAATTCAAGGTGGGTAAATGCTTCTTTTCTTTCAAAATCAAGTGTTACAATAAATGCCACAAGTATGGAACGGCAATGCAATTGACTTTAGCCGGGTTCGTACTTTCCCACCAACCTATGGGACAAATTGAGCACGTACTGAAGGTTAGTGTTTTGCAGATAGTAAAAAGCGAAAATTTTAATAGTTTAAAATTAGTTTTTACTAGCCTAAAATACTTAACCTTCTGTAGAACCCACCCATCTTCCCCGCTTTTGCCAAACCTGCAGTTTTTGGGAGAAACAAGGGTCGAAACGGAATGATGAGAACGACCACTATATCAAACAATTTAGCACATACTGAAGGTAAGTATTTTAGGATAGTAAAAACCAATTTTAATCTGTGTTAGTGTGCAATTTTGAATGCACTTTTTGAGCTAACTCGTGTTAACTACAAATTTATAAATTACAGGTGAGTTTTAAGGTACATTCCATGAAAACATATTTTAAAGGTATACCCGGCCTGCCTTATAACAGACATGCGTCTATTGCCACATGCACATGTTACCATGGCACCGTTTAGCGGGACCATGCTTAGTAATACAAGGCCAACTAAGGAAATAGCTGCGTTCCTCGCATGGTAGAATGCAGCTACTATATCAGTTGGCCTTGAGCGTGGTACACAAACCAGCATGAATGCAAAAATTGGGTCGGCACAAACCGGAAATATTTTTTTATTTCAACATCTTACTTTATAATTTTTTAGGCTACTATCTTATAATTTTTCTTCGGCGATCTATTGGCATAAATAATTTTAATTTCCTACTATCTGCAAAATACTAACCTTCGTTTCGATTTTGCTTTACTTGCCTAAATTTTAAACCTCTTTATCGTTTAAAGTGCAATGCGTTGAGTTTAGCGAGTCTGCCACCAGGATCGCTGGCGAAGCGGCCTATAAATTGATGTAGTGGCCGTTCTCTTCATTCAGTTTCAGGCATCCCGTGAGAATACACGGGAGCCTATTTTGCTTGCTTGGATCACGACAGATTCCTCCATTTTGTGTGCCAGCTTATACCCTGCAGTAATAAATGGGTGCTTGGGCACCCCTGGAACACGCTGGAACACAAAATTTTGCCTGATGTAATGTGTTTTAGAAAGTTATTGACTTTCGTAACTAACCTGTTTGCGTTAGGCCTAATAACCCGAATACTTGCATGATCACTTGTACGTCTTTTGTTGTTGATTTCTTGCGAATCATATTTATTTCATTCGCGGACACCTTGCTGCTTTTTTTATGTTTGAAAATTACAAATTTGAAGTTAAAAGTTTACGACATGCTTCTGGGCTCAGCACGCTTAGCATTTTGCTGCCGGATTTCGGCTGCACGAAAATTCTTGGCCGTTTTCAAATTATAATAAGGCAGTTGACTTTTCGCAACGTTTTAAAGCAGATTATTTTAATTTTATTAATTCCCTTTTACGTGCTTATCAATTTTCCTTTGTTCCGAGGAATTTGAGAATTTATTTTAATTCCTTACTTTTCAATTACGCTGCATGGCTGCCTTTATAGCTTGGTGTAATTGAAGTATTATGCATATTGTAGTCAAACAGAATCTTTCAACAGGTAAATAAATTAAAACTTCTCATCTCGTAGTGATTAGATTTGATTTTCTGAGGTTGTTGGATGAAGTGTCAAGAATTCCCTCCCCTATAAATCCATTAGGAGACTTCACTGGAGTTGGGTGCGATTTTGCACGATCGAAACTACAAATGATGACATGACGTAGCGAGGGAATTATTTCTGCTTGCCGACAGGACACGTTCGTTAATTGGGGCAGGCAGATAGGGCCTAAATGATCTTTAATGGTCAAAAATTGGGGGGGGGGGGCACTCATCCAGGGTCGAGAGCACCATCACGACTTGAGACTAGGTCTGCTACTTGTCAGAATGGACAAACTAGCGCTAATTTCGTAAAAATATTTTATACATTTTTCATACAATACTGACATTTTTTTTGTCATCTTGCGCAAACGTGATCTATCTGTATCGAATTAACAAATTACGTGATTTCACATTCCATGTTCGTGTAGCACCGCACCGACCCGTGCCTTTCAAGGGCAGCTGCCCAGTCAACTCGGCGATATCAGTATTTTTGTACAGACCTTATTTTATTAAGAATCGGGAAGCTGAAGCTGGGGGACAGAAGGGAGGGGCGCCGACCGGGCAGGGGCGCAGGTTCCATTTGGGATCCTGGGACCTGGGACAGTCCGCCTCTACTGGTATTTAGCCTTTACCCAGAAGCCCCAGTTTGGTTCCCGGAATGGGAATCAGATCCAACAGTTCATTGCCGCCCTGCCACCTTCCTTGGCTTTCCGTTGTTTCATGGTCTCCATGGTCTCTTGTCATTTTCAGGAAAGCTACAAGGAAGTAGTTTGCTTAAACACAAACTCCATGTCGAACTTAAAAGGAAAAGGTCCGTCTTGAATATTCTTTGTTGGTTACACTTTAGGCCAAGAACTTTAGTCGAACCCGGGATGGATCGTGGTCTTGGCTCGCATTAGTGTGACCTCGCTACATGAGGAAAGATTTCAAAGGAGACAGCCTAACTTTTTGCTCATGAGGACACACAGGAACGTCACCATTAAGCTTCCAATTTCAGCATAACGTTCTGCCCCCTTCTTGTAAAACTTAAATTGGGCAATGGATGAAGGACGCTGCCTTGTATGCAGGCAGTGTAACAGAATCAAAGGGATGATAATTGGCTCTTTCATCTGCTAGGTTGGTCCTTCTTTTGACCCTTCCATTCCCTTTTGAAAATTTTTGATTCGTTCATCATAATGGACTTTGGTTGGCGTTGGCAGATGTTGGTTCAATTGGGAAATGCTCTGGGGGGCTCACCGATAATCTAGTTCGGCATTCCTCCCCTCCTCTCCGCACGGAAGGAATGTATGAACACACTGTCTAAGCAGCTTCCTTTTCTGTTCTGATTTTGGTCAAATAATAAAAAAAAAAATTCACGACTGGACCCTCTGATCGTCACGTTAGACCCAATTTGGTGGCAGCTCAATCATTGATGTGAACCCGCCTTCATGTAGTAATGGTAGAGGGAAGGAAGGAATCCAGCCATGGTAAAACGGACTATGTTTCCATAATTAAAAGTCATGGACTGAACAGGTAAATAGTAATGAATGTGGGGAGAGAATAGAATAATGGAAGTGTAAAAAGATCTATTTTAACGAAGATTTCACATCAATCGGACAAGACCGGGCCGGAAATGTTGAAACGGGCAAAACTGAGGCCACAGGCAACGGTAAGAATTTTAATATAATTTGGGCAGCCCAAAGCAAAACGATCGATTAGGCCCAGCTCCTAAACCTTCTGGTCGAGAAAAGACTAAACAGGAGTGGGGAAATATTACAAATATGACGATATTCTTATCGCCAAAGATCCTTGTTATGTGCTTCATGACAAAACCTCGTCATTCCAACACATGAATGGAAAACTTACGGAGCAAAGACGAGGTGGCTCTCGGACTCATGTTGTCCGGACTCTTCAAGACTTTCAAGTCGGTCCCTTGCTTTCTCATCGCCTTTCTGGTGACGACCCGACGTGGCCTTCTGTTACACCGTAGTCTCCCCCTGACTCCTTTTTTCACCGACTCGCCAAGCGGCTCACAGGTCGGGAAATGTATCTGCATCATTTAAAACGAATCATGTGCGTTAGTGTGTTTGTACCTCTACTCTTTCTGGGCTAAGGTACCAATTAAGAAAAACTAATAAATTGCCGGCGGGTCCGAAAACACATGCGGTCGGCCCCTACCCCAATTCAGCCCCAGGAAGAAAGACGGGAACTCGAGAGCACTAGAACGGGGACAGGCCTTATTGTAGTCAGAGTTCGTCTTATGGAGCTCAGTGGAAAGTTGCTCCCCCTCGTGTCCCGTCATTCTTCATCTTTGCGGGTGGAGAATCCGCCACCTTGCTTTCATGAAAGTGGCTGTTATCAATCTTCTTTGTAACGGCGGACGCTATGGCGGCTTAGGTGCTTGTAGCGCCCCCGGTTTCCCTGGTGTACGTGGAGTTTCAGTCTAAGGTTTTACGGTGTTTACGACGACTTTTTACGTTCATAAACACAGCATGTGCAACTGTCCCAGCATGGGGGATGGAGCGCCGGTCCTAATTAAAGGGGCCTAACCTTAAAACTGTCGGTAATCGCTGCCACCAACGGTGGATTTAACTGTTTAACTAGCTAAAATTAAATGATGGGCTACTTATTTATTTTACACTAAAATTGTGACAAATAATCAATCTAGCAAACGAACTGAAGCTTAAAACTCCTGGTTTTATTTTTGCAACAGAGAATAAAAGAAACACTTTACATCGTAGTTTGCTTCGAAAAGCTTTTGAATCAAATTAATTAAAAGCAACAAGTTTGGAATATACAACTGTAATTCACAAGAATTCAGACAAACAACGCTTGTGTTTGAATAAAGTTAAATTTTCACATGAGAAAAAGTAATACTAGGTGCTCCCGGAGACATCCGCAAGACTTGACAGCCGCAACTGATTAAAGTCTATCTGACAGTATGTTTCATACACGATCAGCCGTACACAAGTTTTCCAAGTTCAAAAGATCAACATCCCTTCGTTCCCGCAGAAACTGTTCTAAGAAATAAAAAGCCCGGCAATTTTATACTTAGGCATCAGTATTTTTCCTTTGACTTCCACAAAGATCAAACCGTCATTTAGTTTAAGTTAAAAATCCATTTAAAATAAACTGGAAAAGTTGGTTTTTAGTAAGAGAACCGTTCTGACGTTATGGGGTGAGAGCACCTAATATGCCGCTTGAGGCGTCACCACCATAATTTTCTCTAAGCTAGAGAGTTTAAGTTTATATTTAAACTAAACTTTAGAATATGGGAGTCCTAAACTAAACTTTTAAAAGCTAAACTACAACATACGAACCACTACCATTTTGCCCGGCATGGCATCCTACGGACATGGTGTCTCCACTCCCGACTGGCGTGACCCTTCTAGCTTGAGAGATCTGTGAGCTGTGCTGTGGGTGCTTGGGGGTGGGGGTTTTTATGCTCGAAACCGGAAGTTCGCGCGGACGGGCAGGAGAGCTATGGAGGTCTGGTTGGCTGAGGGGCTTGAGAACAATGGAAAGTGGATGGAGAAGTCGGTTGAACAAAGGGACTGGGTGCAAAGCCGTTTGAAGGAGTAGGGACATGTAAAGATAGGCCTGTTTGAGTTTTAACTTTGAGAACTTTTGGAAATAGGCCTTTACCTTGAAATATTGACTATGGAATGAATATTTACATGTTTGCAACGTGAATAGGCTTTGGTTAAAGCTTAATACTTTGGCTTGGGTAATGCATAAAGCATTACTATTAAATTAAATAAGCTTTAACTGTAAACTGCAGTGTTATACACTACAACTAGTTTTGGCTGGGGGGGGGGGGGGGATTGAGGATTTGAAGTTTTTGCACAGTTTGACTTTCGGATTGTTTTGGAACAGATCTTTTACAAACATCTTTTGGTTTTAATAGTAGAATAAGCTAGCAGCAGTATTCGGTAGGTCTCAGTCGGGTTTAGAGGAGAACTAAAACAAACATAAATACACTAAAAATTCGTGTCCGGTAGAATGCCGATGTCGAATTACGTTGGACATATGGTAGCGTTTCTGCGGGTAAAAGATTATTATAAAAGTATAAATGCGGTTAAATATACTAGCTCAGTTGAATGCTATAACGCATTAAGTTAATTTGGAAGATCAACTTTAAAGTTGAAAGACAAAATCGATCGTTGTGGAAATTTTTCGTAAGGATTGCGGCCGACAAACACAATAAAAAATATCATACTTCAAATTGTTGTCTGTACATATATGTGAGGTTAAGTACCTTCGCAGAGGAAGCCCCTCTTAAAATGCAACTAAGCTTGTGTGTGTGGGTTTTTGCCCGAAAATAGAAAGGATAAAATCAAAATACATGAGTACAAATCTTCAATAATGGCGGCCATGATGAAGGAGCGCTGCGGTTGGTTTTGGACGATTTTCAAATGTAGATTTGAGGATCTTCTAGATGGAAAGTTCGGATTTGGGCTTCCCCAAGAGGTAGATAATTGGGCTGTCTATTAAATGTCGAAGAGTTTGGCCAATTTGGTCCATTGTTGCGAAAACGGCGAGATTTGCCTATTGAGGCATTTAGGCGCTCAAGAAAAAAAAAATTCTCGTTTGGAAAAACGAGCATTTTTCGGCGGTCCACGTTTACATCTTGGACAACGAGAATCCTCTTTGAAAATTGTGGCGACATGGAAGAGCTTGTTCTTTAGGCGAAAACATAGGGAATCCGCCCCACCGCGTCGATATCCTTCCCTTCTTCCTTCGAGAAAATCCATTTCTGTATGCTTTCATTTAACTGCAATCTTGACTCCACATTAACCATTCATTCAGTCTTTTTTTGATCAGGAGATACTAAGGTGATCACCAGCAAGGTCACATCTCTTCGGTTCAGGTCTTAACATTTTCTCAAGTTGGGCTCAACTTTGGCCTCTGACGGCTTGGAAATTGCTCCTCATAAGCCCCTTCACTCGGCTGCGGACCGGCGTTTACATCCGATACAGTACTCCTCAGAACTCTTGCTCCAGCAACCAGACATAGTAATCTGGCTGCAACATCCAGGAGAGATGACATCAGCAATTCTCAAGGAAATGGTTTTCGCGTGTTATTTACTATTTAGTGTATCTAACCTGAACCAGAAGTTGTGCCTAAGCCTATTGCACCTGTAGTTTTAGGTACGTTCGTTGATCCTGAGGGGATGGGAACGATCCAATGTCCCTTTCTTGTATTTTGGCATTCCCTCGGAAGGACAGCTTTCCCGGCCTATTCCCCAGACTAGGGAAAGAAGGTTCCACCGACTTTTCTATTCCAATCCCAATGACTCCAGCCGTTAGGAATATATACCTGGCACATCTTTATGATTCGTGTCAGTATGGCTTAGCGGTGGGACCTCGGCCTTTATTTTCAAAGGTCCTGGGTTTGATTCCCCGCTCAGGCAGTCTGACAAAATTTGTAGTCCAAAAGGCAACGTAAATAGGTTTGCATCTGTATTTATTTGACTTTTGTTGAGCCGTCGGCTTTCCGTCCTGTTTACCCTTACGGAAAAGATGTATACAATGGAGTATCAGAGAATGTATACACAAATTGTATACCATAGTGTATGGGGAATACCATTTTTAAAGTACAAACTGTATACTAGGAGTATACATTGGATGTTTACCTCTGTATACACGAATGTATACTCGTCAATATGCTCAAACATACACTCAAATGTATACTTCTGTACACACGCGTGTATACTCGAGTGTATACTTTCGTGTACATACGTGTATACTCGAGTGTATACTTCTGTACACACGCGTGTATACTCTAGTGTATACTTTTGTACACATATGTGTATACTCGAGTGTATACTTCTGTACACATGCTAGTGTACTTGTGTGTATACTTCTGTACACATGCATGTATACTCGTCTGTACACTATGGTAGTATGCTCATGTGTATGCTTCTGTACACATGCTAGTATACTCGTGTGTGTACTTCTACACACATGCATGTATCGCGTCTGTATACTTCTGTATACACGCTACTATACTTGGGTGTAGGCTACAGAGGGTGGGGCAAAAAAACTACTGGACTTTGGACAAAAAATACAAAACTTTAAAAACATTCGTTTAAAAAGATTTTATCAGCTGTGGATGGCTACACTGAACTTATGTTTTAAGCTCATCCCCCCTAAATAATTTGACATTTTGCAGACAGTACCATATTCAAACGATTGACCAAGATCTTACTAAATCTTAAAACAAGATCTTGCAAGGTTTTAGCCAAGATATTGTCAAGCTCATGCGAGTTCTTGACCAAGTCGAAGGAAGGGCAATAAAAAAACAAGACCTTGCTTTATGAAATTGTTTTAAATTGTTATGAAGTGTCAGTTTATCCACTTTTCTATACAAACTAAATACAGATGCAAACCTATTGACGTTGCCTTTTGGACTTATATGTCAGACTGCCTGAGCGGGGAATCAAACCCAGGACCTT
>JAHWFP010212484.1:133593-150336 GCA_023313725.1 Lithobius niger | reverse complement strand
ACACACACACACACACACACACACACACACACACACACACACACACACATATATGCAGGTGGTTATTGTAAGCGCGCAAAGGATCATATACGTGTAGGATGCAGTAAATATAGTTCTCAATATTCAACAGAAAATCTCCTAGACGTTACATTTTAAAACGGATTTTTAGCAAGGTATTGACTATCGGTAAGTAAATAGACCTTTGGGGCCATACTGGATGTAATGGATCGAAAAAAATGGCGAAGAATGTCCTTTTAATTCTAAAAAAAAATGTTTTTTATTTGCCAAACATATTAACCTGATAATTCTGCATTTCATTGTTCTCAATGGAATGTCTCCCTGGAGGTTTTCGGTTAACCGCCTTCTTGCATCTCCCTACTGCGTCTTCGTGACGCAGTCCTCCTCTATATAAAGCAAGAACGTGGCCGGTTCCGCCATTCATTTTTCTCCAGAGGTTCCTACGAGTCACCTCGCTCATCGTTCTCCTGTCCTTTCGTCCAGGAATTTGGATTTGACTTGTACTCACAGTTCGATCACGCAAAACCAAAAGTCAAAGATCTTCAAATGTTTTTCCTTCGAAACTTGCGAATTTTCAACAACTTTTACTGGTTGTCTTCGTCAGGCAGTTAAGCCACCGGCACCCACACTCACAATCCTTCCAAACCCAACGAACTTCCAAAATTCAAAACTCCTTCCTCTTCATATCACAGTAGGCCTTGAGTCAGCATTCCAGGCTGGTGTTGGGACTGCTCATAGTCGACGTTTCTTCATCTGCTTGTTCCTCCGTAGTTGGTGGTGCGGGGAGGAATTTCTTCCAGCCTGCTTCCAGTCTAGTTTTGAATTGAGGTGTCACCATGTTACTAATCGTTTTATAAGCTGGTTCTTGTGTGTTCAGTAGTTTTATTGACATGCCTCTACACTGCTGAATGGCCATTGATTTTAAGGCACGGGGGTGTGCCCCCTTGCTGGAATACGACTTGAGCAAGATTTTAGTTTGTCTAAAATCCATGGATGTCTTCCCCTCATAGCCCCTTTCTGGCCGACGGCACCATGGTTCCCAAACCTGCTGTCGCTACTAGTCGACACTCCAAGAAGCTTCCCTCTTCTTCCATATCTTCTGTCACGACAAAAGGGCCCAAACCTGACCAGCCTACGCAGGTGACTATTATCATCAAACTCCTTTAAAAGACCGGAATCCATCAAGAGGATACCATCCGAACCGCTTCAAAAGCTACCAGAAACTGAAAAAAACAGAATGTACAACGATCCAAATGGTTTCTTTGGTGTTTCGCAAGGAAAAATTAATCCAACGACCCCTTTTTACCCGAATTGCTAAAATTCTTCACCGTCCTTTTCAACACCTACAAGCTCAAAAGCTCAACAATTCTTGTAAACCGTTCAGCGCCAAACTCGGTCTTCAAGGCCGCAGGAAAAGCCAATCTGCTCGAAGACAACCGTATCTCGACACTCCTCCGCTCCTTCCAAAACGAACAAACCACAACGAAAAGAATTGTCACAGACTGAGACTTATCAATCGTCCTTCAATCCCTAATTGAAGCCCCCCACAAACCGATGCAAGATTGCTCCCTTCATCTCCAACCCAGAAAACAATCTTTCTCGCAACACTAGCAGCAAGCGCTCGCTGTTCCAAAATCCAAGCTTTATTAGCCGACCCAGCCTACTGCATTTTCGGCCCAAAACTTCTTATCAGTAACCTCTCACCCAAGGGCAGGATTCCGAGCCAAAACACAGGAACCATCCAAGCCCTCGAAACCCAATACATTTCCATCTCTCGCCAACAAAACAGTAGATGAACCTGAACGTCTTTTATGCCCCATCCGGGAACTCCGCTGACCAAACCCGCACCCAACACGAGTACATTCGAAGAGGTTGAAACCAACTTTTCCTACCTGTTGACTTACAAAACAGGAGAAAACTCAGCTAAAATGATTTCCCGTTGAAAAAGAAAATCAATCTATGTCGCCTACGACAATGCTAACCTGAGCAGGAAAAGAGCAACAGCACACGAAGTCAGAGCAATCTCAACATCATGGGCACATCACAACGCCACACCCATAGAGGAAATTATTGCAGCCGCATCTGGCGTCACTCAACGACATTCACCTTCCACTACCGGAGGAGCATGTCAAGAGAAGAGAAGAGACTACAACGGCTGGGACCAATCGTCCCAGCCAGAACTGTGGTCAAGCCCCCTTAAGCACACAGCACGAAGCAGAAGCCACCCACTGAAGGAAGCAAGCCATCCATAGAAGAAAGCAAGATCCCTCATACAACAACGGTCCTTTTCAGAGCCACCAAACCCTACAAAAATGATCCAACTTCCTGTTTCGTCACCGTGTTCTAACTAAAGTGGAAATCTTTAGTTAGGGGGAACGCCTGCTTGCATCCCGGGGCGCCCCGTCAGATCGGTGCCCGCCACCACATTTGACGAGGTCAGCTGATAATGCAAAATTATCAGGTTAATATGTTTGGCAAATAAGAAAGAACATTTTGCTGGCCCTTAGCCTGGCCGGCTAAAAATGGTTTCTTTTTTGTCTAAAACATACTTAACCAAAGGCCCGCCCTGCCTCCCCTCTCGAGTCACCGCCTGGCAGATTGATAGGAAAATAAATGCCAGAACCGGTCACATTCTTGCTTTATATATAGGAGGATTGCGTCGCGCAGACGCAGTAGGGCCATGCAAGCAGGCGGCTACAAGCAACCGAAAAACCTCCAAGGAGACATTCCATTGAGGACAATGAAATGCAGAATTATCAGGTTAAGTATGTTTTAGGCAAAAAAAAGAAACCATTTTTAGCCGGCCAGGCTGAGGGCCGGCAAAATGTTCTTTTTCTTGTTTCACAGATTTTAAGGATTTGTTTTTTTTAAAGCAGCCTGCATCCTGCTATAAACACTTACTCAATTTTTTGCATTAACCTATTAGAGTAATAATAATGCACTTGTTGAAAAGTCTAATTTAATTAGGCCGACAGTTTAAATTTTCTAAGCAAGTTTGTATTTTCTGAAAATATCATGTTATCCTTCCAGTGAATTAAAAAAAAAAATTGATAACTAGATTTGAACCAAACCTAAATTTGTATCTGCTCAGAAAACCGTGAAACGGAAGACTCGTAACCAGAGCCTGAACCTATACCTTTTGCGGTTTGACTACCTGGTTTTTATACAGGGTGTCCACAAAAACTGAAGACCCAACATTTTCTAAATCCATATTTTCTAGTTAGCACCCCTCAGAACCAGAAGAGGACAGAAATCAAAGTTAATGAAATGTGAAGATATCTGTCCTGGTTCTGAGGGGTGCTAACTAGAAAAGTTGGACTTGGGGTCGTCAGTTTTTTGTGGACCACCCTGTACATGCTACATACCGATTGTTATTGGTGAATCGGCCAAACACGAAAACTTTCATAAAGAAAGTTTCATAAAGAAACTTTCATTTAAATATTTTTTCTTATAATTTTCAGTTGTTCCTGGAAAATGTTGACAAGTTTGTTTCTGATGTCAACAATGTAAATTGGTTAAACATATTTCTGACTGAATTGCAGTAAGTATGTATTATTAATGCCAGGAAATACTAAAGCTGGGGCTGTTGGGGTGTGCTTTACAGAGGGCACTAATAGGGGTGTGCGGTTTTAATATTTACGTTGAATTCGAATTCGATGATCTTGTCGAAGAACACTTTGAATTTCGATTATTATTCGATTTGGAAATTCAATTTCTATCTGCCGCGATGAAAATGTCCACGCCCTGTAAATTTTGTATTCAGTTCCTGGATGCTGTCTACCCTGGAGGAATTAAAACTCTTTAGATCCACCCAGCTCGGCAACCCATCTGCGCATGCGCTAGCACGCACAAACCCTCCCTAAATGGTGTTACAGCGTTAGCCAGCCATCTCTTTTCCTCCAGCCTCCATCCGGCTCGCTTCGTCTCCTGTCACCCTGGTTTCAAGTCTTGTCCTTCGCCGAAAGAAGACCCTTCACTGATACTATTCGCTGACCTTCCCTTCCTTCACCAGCAGATGATCTCCCACAACGGCTTCTCTTCGTCTTTGACCCAGCACCTGTCTGTTCACCGACTTCATCCTTGCTTGCTGATCTTTCGCTCGAAAGTGATCCTTCGCCATCCGCGTCCTTCATTGAAGGAAGATCCTTCGTTCTGGATCCTTCACCTGCATCCTTCGTCGAAAGATGTTTCTCTGTCTTGGATTTCAGCGTCATGAATTCCCTCTTCTCGGCCTTGATCCGATCTTGTCCCGCCTGATCTCGTCTCTACCAACCAGTCCCTCACCTATGGTCCATCGTTGTCCTTACCTACTCCTTTATCTCTGTCGATTTCAGACTCCGTCAACTATCCCGTTTTCAACGCCTGCACTCCTCCGCCTCCACGCCTCGTGGTGTTGGTTGATCCCTCTCCTTCCTCACACCTCACTCGAAAGTTCCTACACTCGAAAGATGATCCTTCACCTTCTTTCTTTCGTTGAAAGATTAACCATCTCCCTACTGTTCTTCCATACGAACCCCTACCACCTTCCTCACCTTGCACCAACCTCGGCGTCTTGGTACCCTCTTCTCCCCTGATCGAGTCATCACTTCATTGAACCATGCCTGCGCTTACCACCTCCTTGGTCACCCTTCAAACCTTGGGGTAACCATGGCTGATCTCTCGTCGAATTACGATTTTGCGCCATTTCCACCTCTGCCGCTTATTATGATTCCTTTGGCAAAAATGTCCTTAGTCAGGCCACTCCCAGTCCTTTGAATGGATGAAGTTCCTCGGCTGTTTCTCCTCCGCTGACACGAACTTTCACCGATTCGAATTCTCCTTCGTCGAAAGCGTACCTTTTGCGGAAGAAGATCCTTGATTTGAAAGAACATCCTTCACTCGAAGATCCTTCACCCGAAAGAAGATCCTTCGCTCGAAAAACAATCCCTCACTGATCTGGAATGGTGCCCTTCATCTTTCACTCTTTCGTTTCAATCTTTCGCCACATGCTCTCTCAAATTACACTCACCACTCTTAATAAAAGCCGACACCCTTGCTACTCATCCACCGACCATGAACCGTTACCGCTCCTTCTGATCTGTCTCGTTCGATGACATTATCTGGAATTTCAATCGGCACTTCTTTCCCTCCTCACTTAGTGGATCGCCTGCTCCATCCTCCGTGACAACCGTGGGAAAATCAACCCCGCCTCGACAGCTACACCTTCCCGGCGTTCTGCTTCCAATCCTCTGGGTGGTTGGTTTTGCCTAGCATGACCTGTCCAACCATTCCCTCCAACTGCACCTCATGGCACTCTATCCAGCTCTGCTCTTCCCGCCTTTGGCTTTTGTGATGTCCTTGGCGGGGACACACGTAAGCCCAGCGTGGGCACCAATGGTAATAACTCTCACGGACTACCAGAGTGTAGGCTACAGCTGATAAGACAGCGAACTTCCTGTTTACTACTGTTTAAATACAATTACCACAGGAAGTCATGTGATATACAAATGCTATATATAATAGCCAGAAAATCTTGGTAGGGTTAACATATAGACATGAAATTGATGGCTGCCATTGTGGAGCACACAAGTGACGACTCACACAGTTAGCGACTAGTCCGGTACCTTTGGTAATCCTTAAAAACTTAAGCTTAAACTGATAGGTCTTCAACCACATCTTTGCTCCATATTTGTGGTAAGTTGCAAATTTTTTTCATTTTGGCAATGAAAATTAGTGCTCTGAATTCCTATCAGAGTTTAAACTTTTTCAAACAGTGTTATTTTTTCGTGGTAGTGCTGTGTGGTACGAAATGATAATAGTTAAATTTAGTACCTTAACAACTACAACCGAAGTGGGCAATTGGATTTATTATGGTTATTTTACCTTGGCAGTGTTCTAGAGCGACGCACTGGCGTGTCCGCACAGGCAGTATTATAAACCTGAAGGTTCGAAAAATGCGCTGTTAAATTAACCCTTGTAAATTCAATTGTGCCATTGCCCATATTCGGGCTAGTGTGTGCCGGTGTAAAATTTAACACCGTAGGTTTATGCTCAAACTTAGTGAAATCTGGTCTGTGCTGAGGCTTAGGCCAGAAGTGTTGTTTTGTAAAACGTTGCAAATGGTGAACGTAAAACATTTTTTCAAAGCCTAGTCCCTTTAAATTTAACTTGTAGGCAGTTAATTTATACAACTAGGTAGGCTACAGTCAAGCTTGATTTATTTCTGTGTTTAAATAAGTGACCGGTAGTCTTGAGTGCTCCAGTTTAATCCTTGCATGTTAAACAGGATTGTAATTAAATTTAATTTTGTAGGCTTATGCCAAAGACAGGTGTCGGTAGCAAACCACCTGTAACTGCTAAAGTTAGCAGTGAAAGTGAAACTGAAAATAATTCAGTAGTGAACGCAAGCGTTAATGAACTAGTTCTAATTTAAATCTAAATTTTGAATCTAGTGATAGTGAAGACGACGTCAAATGGGTTCGTCTAAAACCGCTGGTTTATTTTCGGAATTCGATTGCGAGTCTGACACATGGAAGAAATACTCCAGCCGAATTCATTACTTTTTTTTAGCTAAAGAAATACCAGCAACCAAGCAAGTTAATTTTCTAATGGCATCTGTGGGCCAGAAAATGTTTGATAGAATTCTTAATATCCTCTCACCTGATTTGCCCGACTCATTAACATTTGATGAGCTCGTTAAAAAAGTTTTAGACGACATTGAGCCAGTGCCCTCAGTGGTATCTGAGCGTGTTAAATTCTTTAGAAGATCGCAAAAATCAGATGAGAGTATCGGGGAATATTTAGCTGCCTTAAAGCTAATAACGAAGTATTGTGACTTCGCAAAAATTAAAGACATTAACAGCGAAATGATTAGGGATCGCCTAATTGGGGGGATCCAATCAGAAGTCATTCAACGCGAGTTGTTGAAGCAGACTCTGGATTTAAAGGCTACACCATCCTTAGCTTTATCCTTAGAATCTGCTGAAACAGACCAAAGCGTTTTGAGAAGCCATTCTAAAGCTCTTAACTACGTAACTAAAAAATCGGGCAAAACATCAAGTAGGCCTAAATCCACTAAGGATTTCATTTGCTATTGTTGTGGCAAAAATGGCCACGTGAAAACACGTTGTAAATATCGAGACTATACATGTGGCCGTTGCCACACTGTCGGCCATTTAAAAGCCGTGTGCCGAAAAGCTAGTCATTCGAATAGAACTTTAAAATCACTCAACCACCCTAAAGCAAGTTCTAGCACAAATTTTAAGGCTAGGCCGAACACAAAACAAAAGTAATAGCTACAAAAAACGCGTCAACAAACTCGAACGCGATAGCGAAAGTGATAGTGAAGATGGCCAGGATGTTGAAGTCGAAAATTCAGAGTCTGGTTCCGGGTCTGATAACGATTCAGACAACGACTATCTTGTACTGAAAAATAATACTCTTGGACTGAGTCAGGCTGCGGACCAGATTTCAATTCCCCTACAAACCAACAAAATAGTAGTTAATTCTATGAAAATCCATAAATGGAAAATGCCAGTCTGCCTAAATGATGTCAAGCTAGAAATGGAACTTGATTCCGGGGCAGATGCATCCATTATCCCTATTGAGTGGCATCAAAAATATTTTGCGGACTGTCCTTTAAAACTCAGTCCGTACTCGATACACTCATACACTGACGGAATTGAGAACACGATTTACACTGTAAGTCTGAAGGTTGAAGTTCAAGGTCAAATCGAACATTTGGATGCTTTAGTTTCAAAATTATATAAACCTGCATTAATGGGAAAGGATTGGCTTTCTATTTTTCGAGTTAATTTCCATCCTTTTTACGATGGAAATTTACGGGGGCTTGGGGAGTGAAACGGTTTCATGAATACGTTTATACGGTCAGCGATTCATACTGCAGTCTGATCAGAAGGCTTTAGTTTGGATTTTTTGCCCTAAAAAAGGAATACCGCAGATGGCAGCCGCCAGGGTTCAGCATTGGGCAGTGATGCTTAATGCTTACGATTACGAGTTCGAACACATTCCCGGTAAACTTGACAGCAGACGCGTTATCGCGCCTTCCCCTCCCAAATACCGAGGAATTCGAGAAAGCAGAAGAGCAGTACAATATTCTTGCTTTAGAAACTATTTCTAATCTTCCAGTTTTAAACGAGACACTCGTTCTTGAAAGTAAACGTGATAAAATCCTTTCAAAAGTTTATCGTTATGTGAACCATGGCTGGCCTCACAAATGCGAAATTCCCGATCTGTTGCCGTACTTCACACGTCGTGCTGAAATCTCGGTCGAAAACGAAACCTTATTTTGGGGGTATAGAGTCCTGGTGCCGACGGCGTTGCGGAGACAAATCTTGAAAGATCTACACAGTGCTCACTTAGGCATATTTAAATTGAAAAGTTTAGCTAGACAAAAGGTCTGGTGGCCTAAGATTGACTCTGAAATTGAAAATAAAGTCAAATCATGTCAAAATTGTCAAGAGTATAAAGATACTCAAACGTCTGGTCCAAAGCATACGTGGGAATATCCACTAAAACCAAATAATCGCTTACACGCTGATTTTCTCGGGCCGATGGACAATTACATGTTTTTCATTCTAGTAGACGCTCATTAAAAAATTCCTCTTGTGCATAAAATGAAGTCAACAACGTCCCCGCAAGTCACTAATGCTGTAACTAATACTGTCTGTGCTGCTTCTGTGCAGGAAAATCGTATAAGTATTCAGAGAGTGGGTCAAAAAATTATTAATGTCAAGAAACACACTAGAAATACAAAGTTAATTTTGTTGTAAAAGAATACGGTCAAATGAGGCGTCCCGCCACTTTATCATTCTCACGAGTCCGGATTATATCAAATTGTAGATTTTTACATCTTCCAAAAATACTCACCTCCCTTTTAGCTATTCGTGAGCTTTGAGCTCCTTTCTGCCCATGAAAACGTTCCTATGCTACTCCCAGTCTACCCCTAGGCGCTAAGCGACCGACCACTGGCTCCTCCTGACCTAGATCGTCACTTTTTTCGTGGGCAGCGCAGAGAGTGGTCGCTCTTTGTTCTCGCTACGGTTCCATTTATTTTTGCCCGACATGCTGCTGTTATGGCATCCGAAATTAAGTACGGTACATGCCGTCACCGCTTAACCCCCGGAGATCGCCACCCGACGTGCCACAGTTGCAGAGAGTGCGATTTTATTAACGTTCTTTGTAACATCTGCAACGAATACGACGTGAAGGCCCGGAAGGGATTTCGACTTACGTGGAAGCACTCCAAACAAAGGGAACTCCAACGGGAAGCCGAACGTCGTAGGAAAATGGAAGCGGGGGGAAAATCTAGTTCCCTGGACGATCGATTGCTAAGAGAGGGTCTTAGTAAGGATGATTTCTTACCAGCCGATATTATGAACCGGCAGCATAGTACCAGTGAATCCGGATCGTCGACTCCGTCAACGAAGGCGCCAACCCGGAGGAGATCAACGCTAGACGCCATCACAGAAATGCAAAATAACATGCGAGTCATGTTCGAAGGCATCAACCAGCGGATTTCAAACACTGAGGCTAATTTATCATCATCCTGGGACGAGAAACTGAACTCACGACTTGGTCCTATCGAAAACGCACTTTTCAAGGAACCAACGACGGCAGGAACATCGGCCCCGGGAGGACTCAACGTCGCAGCGGCGGCGACTCAGTCGGTTGTCATGGAGACGGCGCCGTATTCCAGCGAAGAACTGCGCATTATTTTAGACGAGCCTCCATCACCATATGAGGTTGGAAATGTGGGGATTTCACCAATTTTGGACCCAAATATCGGAGCGGAATTCTTACTGCAGGAAACGCCGATCATTCCCACGCAGCTACAGATTCGAGTACCGACTCAGTCGGCACACGCCAGTCGTAGTCGCCACCATGCCCGACAACGGGAAGGGCGTTCACCAAATTACAGTCGTTCGTCGGACCAATCAATCGGCAATCGTCAGTCGCAAACCGAACGAAGCAGTCGCCAATTACTTCAGCAGGAAGGATCGACCAGGCCAGTCGTCAGTCGGCAGTCGCCGTATTATGATCAACAAATAGCGAACAACAACCGATCACATCAGTCGGCAGTCGTTGTGGGTCATCAGTCGCAACCTTCGACAGTCGTTAGTCGTCAGTCGCCACCACGGCAACACCGGAAGAGATCGAGAAGCCCTTCAAGCCGAGAAAGTCGTGATCATCGATCAAGAAATTCGAGAACGAGGTCATCTTCACAATCCAGGAAAAAACGTTCCCACAGTCAAGATTCCTCTTCATCTTCAGAAAGGAACGAGGGAACGAACGAAACTTCGAAACGGAAAACTTTCGAAATGAGAGTAGCAAAAGCACGTTATTATCTGCCAGTGTCATTTTTTCGGGAAAGGCCCGATAAATCACCAGGGAATCCCGAAGAACCCCCAGGGGCCTCTTTCTCCAAAATGGAAGACGTCGCACAAGAACAGGTGCTACTGCCACAGTCATCGATGCTCCACCGATCGTTACTTGACACTGCAGGACAACTTCGCGAGGGAGGTAGGCCTATTGTTATGGGAAAAGAGTTGCCACATCATGATGCTGGAAAATTAGATTTCTTCTTTGGCACAGCGTTTGGACCTCACCATGCGGACCCACCCAGAGCACGAAACTATAATACATTCAGAGAGGCTGAATATTTGACAGAATCAGTGACTATGGACTATGACTCTTGCCTCCCCAAGCCAGGATTCATCAGAATCCCAATCAAACAATACGAAGCTGAAGAAAGGATGCTCAGGATCGGAACTAGGGCAGCCTCTCACGCAGAACTTGTGGCATCGGCCGCATTAGCCGCACTCCAATCGTTCATTCGGACACCGACAAACAATCAAGAGCCGAGCATTCTCATGGACTGCGTGGAATTACTGAAGCAAGCAGTTGAATTTCAAAAGTAAACTATTGACTGGAATGTACGTTCAACAGCTAACGCCGTCCTTCATCGTAGAGACGCTTACTTACGGGAAGCTCCGGCGATTCCCAAGGATACGTTGGGAAAACTTAGGCTCCTGCCGTTTCACCAAACCAACAAATTGTTTAATGGGGAGCTGCTTACCATCGCTCCTGAATTAAGGGACAAAACCAAACCACAGAAGAAAGAGGGACCCAGGAAAAAGAATTTTTTCCCGGGGAAGTTTAATAGCAGCAAACCCTTTCAAGACCCCCACTTCGCAGCGGGACCACAGCAAGGAGGGGTACAACAACACGGTCCTAGAGGGAAGGATGGCCACAAGGAGACCCGTGACCAGAACAACTACCAGCGAAACCATCCATTCCCGCCACGCAAACGGAATGGCAGGGGACGGGGTAAGGCCCAGTGACGCCATCTGGAACGAAGCAGCCCCTCTTCACCGGCAGGTGGGGGGCAGGTTAGCACGCCACCTCACCACGTGGAAATTGGTTACAAGCGATACCTTCGTCTTGTCCGTAGTCAAGCACGGATACAATCCTCCCTTCTCCTCGTTCCCAAGACTAGCAGACAAAGCCCCACACCAGATGCTAATCAAGAAAGACAAGGCACTGGAAGGAGAATTAGAGATCCTCTTAACAAAAGGAGCGATCGCGGAGGTACCCGCGGAGGAAGAGGGATTTTTCAGCCCAGCAAGGGTGATCGAGAAGAAGGGAGGAGGAAGAAGACTGATTTTCAACCTACAACTGTTGAACTCCTTCATCAAGGTACAGCATTTCAAAATGGAAACCCTAAAGTCTATAAGGGAGAGCATACGGGAGAACGAATTCACAACATCAATAGACCTGGAAGATGCATACCTGCACGTACCACTCCACCCGTCATGCAGGAAGTTTTTCAAACTAGCAGTCAACGGAAGGGCATTCCAATTCCAGGTCCTCCCGTTCGGGCTGAACACGGCTCCGCACGTGTTCACCTCTATCCTAAAACCGGTGCTAAGCCTACTACACCAGGAAAGGGTGAAAGCACACGGTTATTTAGACGATTGGCTCTTAAGGAATCTTCAGGAAAAAATCCTATGGGAGCAAACAAGATTGACTTGCAACCTGTTGAACAACCTGGGATTCGGGATCAACAATCAGAAATCCAGGCGAGAACCAGCACAATCCTTCACTTTTCTAGGAGCGGATTTCAGGTCAAGATCATTCATGGTAGCACCTTCGGAGGAAAGGATCTTCAAAACTCAGAAAGGAGTCAAAGAAATCCTGGAACGCGACCAGATATCGGCAAGAGACCTCAGCAAGCTGATAGGCCAAATCGACTCGATGGCCGATCTAGTGCCCTGGGGATCCTGGAGAGCAAGGAGCCTCCACTGGTTCAGGAAGACAGCGTGGCCAGTAAGAATCTCGTGGGAAGATCCGATTTTTTTGACCCACCTTCCCAGGGAGGACGTCAAATGGTGGGGAGACCCACAGAATCTGAGGATAGGTGTCTCAATCCACAACCAAGTAACAACGAGAACACTGGTTACGGATGCATCGATGTCGGGATGGGGAGCTCACATGGGAGAGGAGCAGCTCGCAGGGATTTGGTCGACGTCGGAGTCCAAACTTCACATAAACAACCTGGAGCTGAGAGCGGTCCTCAAAGCCCTACAGGTGTGGGGCCCGAGCATCCCGACAGAGACGATCCAAGTGTTGTCCGACAACACGGCCACAGTTGCTTACATCCGGAGAGGAGGTGGGACGAAGTCGTTTTCACTACACAAGGAGGTGTCGGAAATCTTCAAGTTATGCATCCAGTTCAACATCAGCTTGATACCTCGGCACATTGCAGGGAAAGCGAACGTGTTAGCAGATCAACTTTCCAGACAGAACAAGACCGCACCGGCGGAATGGACCCTGGATATGGAAACTTGCCGAACAATCTTCATCAAATGGGGTCGTCCGATGGTAGACTTGTTTGCCACCTTCCTAAACACAAGGTTGACCAACTTTGTTTCACCATTCCCAGACGAGAGAGCCTGGGGAACGGATGCCTTAAGCATGGATTGGAACGGGATGTCGGCATAACTGTTCCCACCATTCATCCTGCTCCAGCAGGTTTTGACGAAGATCAGGAGATCAGCAGGAAGGTTCATCCTGATAGCACCGAACTGGAAAGCAGCAAGCTGGTACGTCGACCTTCTGGAACTCCAGAAGGAAGACCCAGTTCCCCTTCAAGGGAGAGATCTGCTCTCCCAAAACCAAGGGAGGTCGCTGCATCCGGACCCAGACAAACTTCAGCTTCACGCGTGGTTGCTGTGAAGAGGAAACTTAACGCAGCGGGTTTCGAACCACAAGTGGTTGAGAAACTCATCCTTTGCCATAGACAATCAACGAGAGAAGTCTATGACACAAAGTGGAGAAGATGGTTTAATTGGTGCAACAAAAACCAAGTAGAACCATGTAACCCGAAGGAGACCGATGTAACGAAATTCCTAGTGGAACTTTTCGATGAACGTCTTTCAGTCCCTACAATCAAAGGATACAGATCGACCATCAACTCGGTGCTCACGTTTTACGGAAAACAAGATATCATCGAAAACGTCATTATTTCAAGGCTCATGAAATCATTCAGCATTCTGAGACCAAGAGTTAGGAGACTTCTGCCTTCATGGAATCTACCACTGGTGTTAGAACATCTATCGGGCCCGCCTTACGAACCTCTGAACAAAGCGTCGACCCTCATGATGACTCAGAAGACCCTGTTCCTGGTCGCCATGGCTACTGCAGGAAGACAAAGCGAAATCGCAGCTTTATCCAGGGACAAATCATGTTTCCAAGTAACGAAGGGTTGGTCACAAGTCACGATGGTCTACAACCCTAGCTTCAGGGCCAAAACCCAAAAGCCCGAAGAATGGGCAAAACCCATCACTATTCAGGCACTCAGCCCTATCCTGGGTAGAGAGGAAATGGAAAGGACACACTGTCCAGTCAGAGCACTCAGATATTATCTTGACAGGACAGCAAACTGCAACTTGGATGGGCAAGAGTCTTTCACACCTTTGTTTCTGGCAGTCGACACAGCCTCGGACAAACCAACAATCATACCGAAGCTGTCGGCAAAGAATGTTGCAAAGTGGGTCTGCCAAACAATCAGAAGAGCTTATGAATCACCTACAGAATGTCTTGACATTCCCAATGAAGTTAAAGCTCACGAGTTAAGAGCATTGGCGGCTTCCTGGGCGTTCGCTGTCGGTATTCCACTTCAGGAGATAACGACAGCATGTACGTGGCGTCATAAATCGGTTTTTATCAGCCACTACTATAGAGAAATTGGGGAGACAACGAGCCTCACCCAACTAGGCCCACTGGTTGTGGCAGGAGCCATCACCCAGAAAAAGCCGGAGTCAAAGAAGAAGATTTAGAGGTAAGACGTTAGTTAAGTTAGTTGGTCCCTATGCTACCCCAGTCGCTGGCTTGGCCCACCTCCTATTGGACGAAGTCAGCTAAAAGGGAGGTGAGTATTTTTGGAAGATGTAAAAACTACAGTTTTAGAAGTAAAAGTGGTTTTTACTATCCTAAAATACTCACCGGAATGGGAACCCACCCGCCAACCCCGCACAAGCCAGTATGGGGTGCGAAAAAAGTGACGATCTAGGTCAGGAGGAGCCAGTGGTCGGTCGCTTAGCGCCTAGGGGTAGACTGGGAGTAGCATAGGAACGTTTTCATGGGCAGAAAGGAGCTCAAAGCTCACGAATAGCTAAAAGGGAGGTGAGTATTTTAGGATAGTAAAAACCACTTTTACTTCTAAAACTGTAGTTTTTTTAGCTGTGAAACTACCGAAAACACCTCGCCGTCCACCCTCAACCTAGGCGGTTAGAAGAGAATATTCTATGAACATGTGGTAGAACACCGGCTCTATTTAACAGCAACTAATACCACAAGAATGGTTTAAGGTTACCAAACAACTTAACATAAAAATACAACACTGGGAGGTTTGAGGATAAAAACGCAACAACCTTCTAAACAGGGCTATTCTTTATCTCCTAGGGGTAAACTGATAGTTTTTTATAAAGAAAACCATTTCGTATAAAACTTAAAGAGGAATTAACCGGGGACAAGTTACAATTCCCATAGGATACTCCTAATGAATATTTTTACTGTGTCGTACAAGCTTTGTAATTATCCTTCCACACAGGAAGGCGTTGATAATGACAAACAGAGCAAGCATTGGCACTTAAAATTTAGGTGTGAAGTGCAAAACAGGGATTAACTGGAAGTTGCTTAAGGATGAGCTTCCAACAGACCAAAATGTCAAAATAGAGACAATATAATTTTCAGTCGTGTAATGGCGGACGCTACGACGGCCTAGGTGCTTGTAACGCCCCCGGTTTCCCTGGTGTACGTGGAGTTTCAGCTTGAGGTTTTACGGTGTTTATGACTACTTTTTACATTCATTAACACAGCATGGGCAACTGTCCCAGCATGGGGGATGGAGCGCCGGTCCTAATTAAAGGGGCCTAACCTTAAACTGTCGGTATCGCTGCCACCAACGGTGGATTTAACTGTTTAACTAGCTAAAATTAAATGATGGGCTACATATTTATATTTTACACTAAAAGACAATTAATCAATCTAGCAAACGACTGAAGCTTAAAACTCCTGGTTTTATTTTTTGCAACAGAGAATGAAAACAACACTTTACATTATAGTTTGCTTCGGAAAAGCTTTTGAATTAAATCAATTAAAAGCAGCAAGTTTGAATTTACAACAAGAAATTCACCAATCAGACAAACAACGCTTGTGTTTGAATAAAAGTTTAAATTTTCACATTAGAAAAAGTAAATCATAGGTGCTCCCGGAGACACCCGCAAGACTTGACAGCCGCAACTGATTAAAGTCTATCTGACAGTATGTTTCTACATGATCAACCGTCCACAGTTATGTTTCTAAGTTTTCCAAGTGCAAAAGATCAACTTCTCTTAGTTCCCGTAGAAACTGTTCTAAGAAATAAAAAGCCCGGCAATTTTACACTTAGGCATCAGTGTGTTTCTGTTGACTTCCACAAAGATCAAACCGTCAATTAGTTTATGTTAAAAATTCCATTTAAAGTAAACTGGAAAGGTTGGTTTTTAGGAAGAGAACCACTCTGACGTTATGGGGTGAGAGAACCTAAGATGCCGCTACAGGCGTCACCACCATAATTTCTACAAGCTAGAGAGTTTAAGTTTACTTTTTTAAACTAAAATTTAGAATATGGGGGTCCTAAACTGAACTTTCAAAAGCTAAACTATAACATACGAACCACTACCATTGTGCCCGGCATGGCATTCTCCGGACATGGCGTCTCCACTCCCGACTGGCGTGACCCTTCTAGCTTGAGAGATCTGTGAGCTGTGCTAACAATTGAGTCTGGGGCTGGGGTTTTATGCACATTACCGGAAGTTTGCGTGGACGGGCAGGAGAGCTACGGGGGTCTGGTTGGCTGAGCGCCTTGAGAACAATAGAAAGTGGGAGGAGAAGTCGGATGAACAAAGGAACTGGGTGCAGAGCCGTTTGAAGGAGTAGGGATGGAAAAGACAGGCCTGTTTGAGTTTTACTCAATTGAACTTTGGGAAATAGGCTTTTACTTTGAAATATTGGCTACGGAATTCATATTTACATGTTTGCAACGTGAATAGGCTCTGGTTAAAGCTTAATACTTGGCTTTGGGTAATGCAGAAAGCATTACTATTAGATTTATTAAGCTTCAACTGTAAACTGCAGTGTTATACACCACAACTAGTTTTGGCTGGGGGGGGGGGGGGGAAT
>JAHWFP010212484.1:93248-119815 GCA_023313725.1 Lithobius niger | reverse complement strand
GGGTCTCCTAACCAATCGACAGGAAATGTAGGCCTCATGCCTTTACAACGGAAAGAAAACTGGTTTTTAGAAAGGGACCGTGAACCCTGACGTTATGGTGGTGGGGGACTAAGAATGCCGACTATGGCGTCACTTCCATAATTCCCTCAAAGCTAAGGTTAGGTTAATTTAAAACTAAAATTTCGAATGGGGTTTCCAAAATTAAATTTTCTAAACTAACACTAGTCTAATACGAACCAACTACCTTTGCCCAGCATGGCAACATTCGGATGGGACATCTCCTATACCGACTGGCGTAGTCACCTCTGGCTTTGAGATCTGATGAGCGTGTGCTAACGAGTGAGGGGAGTGGAGGTTTCTTATGGTAGAGACCGGAAGTTCGCGCGGACGAGCAGGAGGGCTACGGGGGTCTGGTTGGTGGAGGGCTTGGAGAACAATTGAAAAGTTGGCAGAGCAAAGGCTTTTTGCTTGGCGCCGTTTGAAGGAACAACTATGGAACTGCGTGATAGAGGCAGTTAGGTTATACTCATTGTTTGGAACGTGAAAAAGGCCTTTAGTTATTATGGATTGTTTTCTTATTAAACCACGATGTTATGCATCGCGACTATTGAAGGAAAAATCTCAATAAATTCGGTTATTAACATTGAGAAGCCAGGTTTACATACAGAGTACTGGAAAAGAGGAGTCCCGTAGTCTAAAGAATCGCACCAGTTCGACATGGCTGCTGACGTTCGAACCTGCAACATCAAGGACATGGAACCGTATTGGGATCCTATAACTATGGCACGCAAAGGTCCGCCTCCACCGCCAGAAGACCAGAACGAAACCGCAGCACAACAGCAAGTGGACGACAATGACAGGCATGCAGCTATAACCTTTCCCGACAACCAGTCTGACATTGAAGCATCAGACCCAGAACCTTCATCAGAATCAGAAGATGAGGAGGACAAAGATTGGCGGCCAGATCATGACACTTCAGATGAGGATGACTCAAACTATGATCAACACCACCCAATGAACCTACCACGACTAGAACAGGAAGCGTCAAGAAGACTCCCTTGCACTTGCTTGACTATGTCTTGTGGCTCAACGAACTACCCTTCCATCCGATTAACGACGAGAATGGGGTAGGCGAGGGGAAAGAGCGGTAAGAAACTCGGTAAGGACCGCGGCCTGAAGGAGGTGCTAGTAAACGATGATTCACGCAGCCGAATGGAGAGTTAATGAAAGACAAGGCTTGACAGCGAGCGGGAGAGCACGAACCACGTCAAATGGAATTTCTGTTTGAACATCACAAAAGATGGACGCTCCGTGGCGGACGCAAGGTACTACAAAAAACGTCCACATCTGTTTCATCCTGTTCAACTTTTCCTCGACTTCGAACCATTTGAAAATCATCTCTACCGACACGCAATGGAGGCAAGTTTCATGAAAGACCATCGACGGCAAGAAGCGAAAATCCAGACTCCCAACACCTGGAACGAAGGCCAAGCAGGTGACTTTCAGCGATTGATGAAGACGCAAGACTGGTGAAGTGCATTCGTTGAGCTAAGTCGCACCTTCGGGGCACAACCCTTGAACCAAGTCGCATTTCTTGGGCGCAACCCTTGAACTAAGTCGTACCTTCGGGGCGCAATCATCCATTGTTACACATCTGCTTCTCGGACTAAGCCGCACCTTTCAGAGCGCACCTTTTTGTGTAACTGTGCATCAAGAAAGAAGATGCGCAAGCGTGGTCGCGCATGAAATGCATGACAGCGTGGTCGCCTGCGAGCGTAATTTCTGCGCGCTCAAGCAGTTTTCTTTGCATGCAATTCGTTTCTCAATTTCAAACTTGATCTGTTAAGAGAGTTGGTGCTCCAGAACCAATCTGAATTCTGAATCATTTTTCTACTATTCGTTTTCAATTTCATACCTGATCTGTCATGAGCAATGGTGCTCTAGTTTTCTAGAAAGCTTGTTCTTCGAATTTTTCTGTAGTCATCTCAGAGCAATTCATTGTAAAGGGAACCATTGCGTGGAACGTCAGGCGTTCATTTAGGTAGGAGGGGGAAAGTGTGAGGATTGCCGAAGCGACCCACGAACGCAACCTCACACAGTCGGCCTTCCGAAAGACAGACGCGCGTCTGAGCACGAAATGCAACGCCTCTCTCCACCTGCTCTCGAGATGTCACCATCGTCATGTTCAACGGGGCAATTAAATAACCTTTTCAACAGTCAAAAGAGTCCTTTATGCGAACCCTGGATTCCTCCTTGCAGTAAACATGTTTTCATCGTTCTGTAAAATTTTTCACCACAATTCACTGCATCCAAGCGTTAATTGTAATAGGTTATGGGCCCAGAATGGCGTAAAGTGAAGGTGAACTATTTAGGAAGAAGGTGAAACCAATATTTTAGTGACATTTGTAAAATTCAAGTGAATAAAAGTAGAAATTCCGGGTGAGTGCAAATCAGCTAGAGCAAAAACGTGTTCAAAATGGCGGACAATGCAAAAATTCAAAGTGCGAGATTGAACAGCCATAATTACAGTACGTGGAAGTACCGGTTAGAACTTTTGCTTATCAAAGAAGGTCTTTGGGAAGTAGTTAATGGACCCGCATCACAGAATCCGGATGCTGCATGGTTTAAAAGGGATGGTAAAGCCAGAGCAACAATAGGGCTCTTAGTTGAAGACTAAGCTGATTGTTAAGCTGAAAACTGCTAAAGAAGCATGGTCAGCAGTACAGAAATATCATGAAAAGGCCACCCAACAAACAAAGTAAGACTGTATAAACTATTATTTTCGGCAAAAATGCAAGAAAATGGGGATGTTTCGAAGCACATTCAGTTAATCCTAGAAACTGTCAATAGGCTTGTATCAATTGGTGAGAAAATGGCCGATCCTCTCGTGATAGCAGTGCTATTAGGAAGTTTCCCTAAATCTTACAAAACTCTCGTCACCGCTTTAGAAAGCATGGCAGAGAAGGACCTTACACTTGAAATGGTAAAAGGTAAAATTATTGATGAAACCACCAAACCAGTCTGAAACTAACGATGATGAACAAGCATTGAAATCGTTCAGTAACCCTAACCCTAGTGCAAATCCCAGTAGGCCTAAAGTCAAAAAGAAAGGCAAGTGTTTTAATTGTGGAAAACTAGGACATTTCAAAAATGAGTGCCGTTTCTTAAACAAGCCTAATGCAAATAAACCAGAGCGTGTAAACAAGGCCGAGTGTGATAACTCAGACGTATGCTTTAGTGCTAGAGACAACAAAGCATGTAATACAGCCTGGTATATCGATTCTGGTGCTACGAGTCACATGTGTCGCAACAGGGACTTCTTTCAACAATTGAATGAGGAGAATTATGACGTAGTCTAGGTAATGGCTCTGAAACCCAAGCCAAAGGTAATGGTAATGGCACCATCATATATTATCATGACAAACAGGGAAATACAGTGAATATAAACATGCTAGATGTCTTATATGTGCCCGAATTAGAAGGGAACCTAATTCCGTAAGCCAACTGTTAGCGTAGGTACAGTTATTTCCTATTAACGTTAGCTGTATCATTGCATCGCTTGCACTGATACCTGAATGGATTTGGGTGACGCTAACAAGAAGCACAACGAGTTGGGCAGGGCTAAATATACGAGACAATATACGCGGCATGCGCGGAGTAAATTGTGCGTGATGACATGAGGGTGCCGGTTTTAACAAGTGTTGGTATCGTGTTTATCTTTCGATGTTTACATTCATTGCATTACAGTTGACATTTTGGATCAAGTTAAGCATTAAACTACTCTAATTTACATTCCGTTTACTTATTGAACTTCATGACTACAATTCAGAAGTGGGATGAACACAAAAATCTGTGATTTTTTTCTTCACACCTGCATAAACTGAGAGCTAACTTGGAAACAACGATTGCCAATCTTTCCAAAACCAAACCGAGAAATGATTAACATCGTAAGTGAGCTGTGAGTGTGAACTTATTTTGTATTTTACTCGTTCAAATTACGGTGGACTGTGAACACATGCAGTGACTTTCAGTAGTAAAAAAATTCAAGATGGATGACCACAACAAAAACGTGACTAATTCCGATAATGGAACCAATTTTTATGATAAGGGTGCCAATTTTCAAGATAGGGGTGCTAATTTTATAAACAGTGGTGCCAATTTGCATGACAGTAGTGCCAGTCTACATGACAGGAGTTCAATTTCATACGATGGTACAGGCCTACCTCCAGGAAACATTAATCCTATTAATTTATTAGCACAATGTGTTAAACAAAATATCCAGATGCTTCAATATTTATTTTTGCAGCAGCAAACTCAGTTGGTTGTACCGGCCGTTCATGTTAGGCCTGATGCATCAGGCAGAATTGAAAAATTTAGTGGTTTCAAGACGATGATGTTGTAGCAACTGACTGGCTAGCCCAGTTTAATCAAATAAGCACATTATCTGGATGGTCGGATGCAGACAAACTTACCTTAGTGAATATAAAACTAGTAGACAGTGCACGTAATTGGCAAAAGTCTACTGGAAGCAAGTGCCTAACATGGTCAGAGAGGGAGGCAGCATTCCATGATGCATATGTGAAACCAATAAATCACACAGAGCTTTGGCGCCGGATGGAAGCGAGAATCCAGCAAAAGGAAGAAACATTAGAAAGTTACCTTCGTGATAAAGAACGTTTGTGTGTGCGACTCGGTTTTAACATTGATGAATCGAAAAAACCTATTTCCCACGCCCAGACACGGGGAGAACCCCGTGTAAAATTGCCTTTGTAGGGAGGAGTACAAGGCGGTACGATCCACTCGACGGCCTCTAATTTCAACGTTGGCGTGTTGGGAAATGGGAGTGAGTATGTGAGGGCCAACCTCTGCCGCCTGCGAGGTACCGGGATCGCCTTTTGCACGCTCTGCCCCCCCCTCCCCCCTTTTTGTCCACAAGATACATTTCAAACTGATCGATAATAAACTTGCCTGACAACTCGATGCGGCTCGCTCCCGCGCGACCTTCCGCAACTCATGCAAACCCCGGACTGCTTGGCGACAAACGAAGTGCAACAAACAATAACGAGCAGAGGTGTGAGCTCTAAAGTGAACATGGTGGCGAGGGAACGAGTCACTATTACATGGTCAACCTCTATTATAGTAAATACAGACTTGTTTGCTTTCATGTGATGTCATTAGACGTCTGGGGGAAAATTCAGTTAGATGTCTGGGAAACCTGGGATAGTTGGAAGATTTTGTACATGTCTTGTATTATAACCCTGTTGTTTTGCTTGTTAAACTTGAGCTGTGCTTCAGATGTGATGATTATGTAATTGCAGAGATGAAGATCTTACTACTACGTTATACAAAGCCATGTACCCCAACAGAAAGGAATCTGATACTCTGGCATTGGACAAGGTTAACAGAATATGCCGAGCCGTGAAACAGTCCCTTAGAAAAGAAGAAGTAAAGTAAGTTGCACATTGTTTCATTTAGAGAGTGGTAAAAGTATTAGGATTGTAATAAAAATTGTTCTATTGCGACCAAAATATAAATTACCTGTAAATTCTAGCATTTTTATTCAAAAATATTTTTTCCCTCTAGAGATTAGGTTGAACAAGCCCAATCCTCAGCTTGCTAACCCTGAAGTGCGGTCCTGCACTTCCCACCTGGTATAAAAGCACCAAACGCGTGTCCCAGTCATCTTTTATTTTGTAGTGCTCACCTTGTTTAGACGTGAGCCCTGTGATGGCAAATGAAAGGGGTGCTCAGAAGAAGCAGTCAAGGAAGAGCTCACCGCACCCCAGCTGGCCCTGGCTCCTACGCTCCTTCAGGCTTCGCCACTACAGCACCTGATGTTTGTTGTTGCCCGGCAATTGTTGCCAAGGCCGAATATTTGGTTCAGCACTTGGCATGCCCAAAACACCATGCATGTGACTTTTACAATCATCCGAGCAAGTGGTGCATGACCATTTATGCAAGCAAATAGACACACATTTTGGTAAAGCAATGCAAATTTCTGATTAAGCTCGATCAAATGAAGAGAAAGAAGAAAATGGCATCTTGTGGTCGCGGCTTGGCCATCAAATGTCACGCCTACCCCCGCAAGTCGTTGCTTAAATCACCTTCGGCACGCGAGAGGCCATCCCTTTGCATCAATAGAGGAGATTGGACGATTAAGGAGGACATCATGTGCGAAAGAACGGAAAACACTTTTAAAAAGCAGCCTGCTGAGGATCAACGCAACTCACCCGGCATCAGCGTCTAGCCTCTTCCATCTACCCTCCTACCGACCGGCCTTGACTGCTCTTCTGTCAACATGCCGGTTTCACCCGCTGATCCGCCCCGTGTGCCAATGAAGGCTAATTCACTGTCAACGTCGAAAGTAAAATCTTTTCACAAACTTTGAGATTTTTTATTCACTCAAGTTGAACTATCACATGAGCAAGTGATTGCAGTAAACCAGAACTTTGATCCGGTTCATGACTACTTCACTTATCTAGTACTAAAGTCCTATACAACAAAGCTGACCAGGAGTCTTCGCAACTCGAGCTTAATAAGTTGAAGACAAAATATTCAAAACTCAAATTGAAAGTGAAAGCAAAGGAATGTAGAGAGGAAACAAAGCATTCAGGGAAAGGCAAGGTGCCTTTCCTCAAATGCTTTGTTTTATATTCCAATCCTTGTCCACTGCTCGGGATACAACTGCTGTTGATCCGTCGGCCATTTGGAAACCGTCCTATATGAAGTCTCCTAGTGCTCCGAAGATAGTAAGGAAATGTTACACAGCTCCTAAAAACCTCCGCCATTATGGTGAATCCCTGAATCTTTCAATCAACTCCACTAAATGGATTCAACAACAAGCATTGGATTTGAAAGCAAACGTACATTCTGCTGGTGCTGAGGAAGAACCATTGGAAAACAATGATCTTTTTGATCGGGCCAAAGATACCTGCAAGCCTCCCGCTCCTAATCCAGAACGTACTCCACTTACCTACTCATCCAAATCTGATGGGAATGGGTCATTGCAGTGATTCCCGTTGGCAGCTTCACTTTCGTGTGCAAATGGATTAAGCAAAACATCGACTACAACTCGCCCAAATCTGAAGCGGAAAAGATCCCTATCCCGCAGTTCATGTAAGAAGTTAAGGAAACTACTTAACGCCGTAGATCTCCAAGTACTGATATCTATTCTCGGCCATCGAGCCGATCTTCCAATGTTCGTCAGTTCATGTGGTCTTCCTTTTCCTGCTGGGATGATAGACACCACAATGACAATGCAAAGGACAACAAAAGTAGTAAAGAAAATGACAAATACACGAAAAACAAAACGAGAAACGTATGCGAAAGTGCGGAAGACGAAAAAGCAAAAGTTGAAAAAACGAAAGGCGAAAGAACAAAAGACAAAAGAAAGAATGACGAAAGATCAAGGGAGGGAAGGCGAATGACGAAAGAGCAAAAAATGCAAGTGCGAAAGAGAAAAGACGAGAAAGCATAAGACGAAAGAGCGAGCGACGAAAGAACAAAAAACGAAAGACGCAAAAGCGAAAAATAGGAAAAGGAAAATTTAGAAGGTGGAAAATGATCAACACAAGAATCAGTGGAATGTCTAACAGAAGAAGACATTTTGGAGAAAATGACAGGGATTCATCCCCTGCTTTAAGAAGCCATTCTGAATCAGACGAAGCCTCGAGACACGCCCATTTGATGACGCATAAACAACTTGTGACAGTGTCGACCGGTCCGGCCTTCCTTACCCGAACTCTTAAAATTGTGGAAGATATTGTTCTCAACTGTGTTTCCTGTATAAATCCACAGGAAATAACGGAGGACTCCAAATTGTGGTTTGTTTTGGTCTCCGAGACTGTATTCCTAAACAGCATTCTGTCTTGGGTGAATCCAGAACACTTCTAACAACTTTGCGTTGTAACGGAGGTCTTCTGAGAGAAGAACCTTTAGAACTCGACAAAGAACCCGACCACCTCGCCTTGGAAAGGAAACTTGGTTCTCAAGCCACTGTGTGACGGAACGGCCAACCCCAGATACTTCGATACTTACACGCAATCTGAATTCCTTACGGCCAACAAAACTCGATTTTGGAACGGGCATGCATATCCCCCCAAAAAACCGAACTGCAGTCGTCCCTCCTCGAGGACAACGACAAAATACTAAGACAAGGTCTTGAGCGTCGGATCGCAAGCCGATGTTCTCAACACAGCTGCCAGTGCTCTTTGCTTCAAATACAACGAACCCACCCGAAGCAAAACGTTATGTGTTCCTCATAAACAAAGTTTTCAAGAAGGCCGGCTCCGCCGCTTTTCACTCCATGAACTGGATTACAAGAGGCCTCTTCAACTCCACACTTCTGTTACAGAACTTAAGTCTTGCAATTGGCATCCAATCTGAATGATTCCACAAAGCAAGTGCTTCGTAATCAACCCATCCACAAAGCCGAAACTTTGTTTAGAGGACGAATCCCTAAGCTGGCGTTGCCCGGAAACCGATAGATGAAAAACCAAGACAACAGTCCCAGCGTTTTGACAAACAACCATTCAAGCCCCTCTCCAAGCAAGTTTTCAAGAACGACTGGAGCAAACCAAGGAGCCAATCCTTTCAGGATACTTTCAACCCAAACCGAAACAAAAACCAGCAGCTTCACACCAGACCAAAGAAGACGTTCTGCCTCACCTGGCTTCAGAGGAAAACCCAGTACAAGACAATGACAGGGAAGTCAAATGGCGACACACATCACGAGTAGGAGGTCGCCTCAGACATCATCTACCATTTTGGAAAACAAGAAACCCTTGGACCCTGTCAACAATCAGCATGGGCTTCAAACAATCATTCGAAAGCAACCAGTACTGGTATCTCCTTTATCTTGGGAAATCTCACCTCACCTTTGGAGAATCTTTCAAACGAAATTCAGGAACTATTAAGGAAAGAAGCCATCACAGAATGCAAAGACCCTTTGAGCCCCGGCATTTACAGCTGAATCTTTCTAAGACCAAATAATCCGGAGGAGAAAGACTGATTTTCAACCTAAAGCCTCACAACCTGAAGGTAAAGAACACTCACTTCAAAATGGAAACACTGGACTCCATCAAACAATCCCTCAAAGGGGAAGACTTGACACATGACAGCCAGGCTTGGCTGACTGCCGTCACCGGTTCACTACTCACTATTCAGGCCAATTACTGAGACTCAGTCTGCTACTGACATTTAGCATAATTCATGCAGACTGACATGATGGGTGCAGCACTTCTTAAGTTCTTAGGCAGGTGGGGATCAGTCATCTTGTCTCCTCCCCTCCCTAGTCCTGCCTTGATGTTGCCATTGTGGCCTTCGCACGTCCAACCACTCGTGCACGTTGGAAGGAATGAGCACTGAGCTCCCTCTGGGAGCTTCAACGACAAGGTCATGGGAAGGCTGGCTGGGAGCAGGGGATGCCCCTTGCCATCTTCTCCTCCCACAATAATGTTGGCCTTCGGACAACCTGACTACATCAGATGGAGGTCGAACGACTTCACACACAGTAAACAACTATCAAAACTCTAGGAGGTGAAAATGTAATTGTGACCCTACATGATTACAAGCTTTGGTCTTCTCTTCTCAAAGTAAACTATTACATTTCAGAAAAAGTCTACCTGTCCTAAGCGTAGAAATTATGCCTTCATTAATACAGTTCACATCATACCAGCAAGGGATACCGGTCTCCCATGTGCCTACCAAAATTATTTCTTAACAACTTTGTGTTTCCACTAGTGTACAATGACTGTAAATTCCCTGTCACTTCAACACTTCAATTACGAAAAAGTCAATTCACAAAAAAAATCACGTACATTTTCACAAACTAGACACTTACTCCTATGTCCAGCAAATTTTCAACAACTAGCTGTTGTTATCATCAGGCTTTTAAAGGTTGATTTAGTTCCTGATCACATCCTGCTTCAACGTTGTTTAGAAGCGCCGTTTTCGAATTCGCCGGTAATCGTGGCCTACTACATTTTTCGGGCCGTTGCACGTCGGCTTGCTGCTCGCTTAGTTCCCATCGCCTACTCAATTCTCGTTCAAGTCCAAAGTTAACCAGGTGGCCCACAGTAGCATTTGATGGTCCTTGAATGTTCTGAGCGGTTTTTTATGCAATTCATGTTGTTTAATTGCTACTGATTCCAGGCACCTAAGATGTTTATCTCTTGCTGAGTTTGAGCTCAAAAGCGTTCTGGTTTTTTACAAATCTATTGTGTGACGTGTATCTTTACGGTAGAGAAAGAAGAAAATGGGTCACTGCCATTCCTGGATGTAAGAGTGAAGAGGAGTGAGAGATGAAGATTAAAGTTTGAACCGTATGTGAAACCATGTCGATGAAGAGGGCCATACCGTACAACTCGGGCCATCCGAAAGAACAACTCAGAGCTATTCCCCAAAATGAATTTGTTAGGCTAGTGAGAAACACTAGTGAAGTGGGAAAAAACGGGGCCGTTCTTGGATGAGGCAAAAGAAAAGTTTCTTGACTGGGATACTCAGGGGGAATGCTGAATAGGCTTAAGAAGAATGCATACTCGATTGTGTCGTCAGCTAAAAGCAGAGAGCGAGAAGTGAATGAGTATAACAGCAAGACTACGAAGAGAGAAAAAAAAACCACGAGTGAGTTTGACTTACCTTGAGGGAGTGACTGGCCAGATTCGAGGCGTCTTGAGAAATCAAGGCTTGAATACGTGCTTGAAGAACATGCAGGGCTTGAAAAAATGTATTAGCAACAAAGTGAAAAAAAAGTTTGACTGTCCAACATCAAGCTCACATGACACAAAATGAGAAGGATGAACAGGCGATGGGACGTGTTGCGAATACGAGTGAAGCGGTGTACCGTTTCCCATGCAATGACTGTGAGGCAGTATATATTGGTGAGACCAGAAAAGAAGTACGAGTGAGACTGGCACAACACATGGCAAACGTAAGGAATAAGAAGGAGGACAACGGAATAGCAGTGCATTGCATGGAGACACGTCACACAATAGATTGGGAAAAAACCAGAACGTTTTTAGCTCAAACTCAGCAAGATATTAATAATAATAATATATAATAATAATAACTTTGTTTACCACAAACAAGTGGAAGGTTACCGGAAGGGTTGTGAGCCACTAATACCGGTCCTCGGTGATAGATTTAGAAATCAGAAATGGGATACCAAAAACTAGGACGGTCGCTTAAGAAAGGGGTACAGGTTCATTTTTAATAGCATTCTACGAAATCCACTCTCAGTCTGCATACAGACAGTCTCAGAGCTTAGGGCATTCCAAATTGGGACCACTCGAACCGCAAAAAAATTTTTTCAGCAGTCAAGGTGGGAACCCTGAACAACAAGCTTCCAGGCATGACCCCTGGTGCAATAATGGCTAGGTGCCAAGTCAAAAAATGGAAGATCAACATTTATTAATCCATGCAGAATTTTGTAAGTAAGTATTAAATCAAACCGAAGTCGGCGCAATTCAAGCAATTCGAGACCGGCTCTGGATAGACGTTCAATATGGTTTAGGTCACGGAAACCCAAAAGGCGCTTTGTGAACTTGCGTTGGACCGACTCTACCAAATCGATATCACCAGCAAGGTAAGGTGACCATACAGGTGTCGCGTATTCGAGAAGAGGGCGAACAAACACCTTGAAAGCCCAGATCTTGGTTAAAGAGTTTCCAGACGTGAAACATCTATTTACAACTGCCAAACAGCGAAAAGCTGAGGCAACAACCATCCGACAATGCAGAGACGCCTTAAGGTCCTTTGAAAACCAGACCCAGCAGCAGCAGGTAGGGCAACACCACCCAAAGAATACGGTGATTCCGGATTTTTTGTTCCCACGTGGAACGAAAGACACTTTTGCAAAGAGAGAGGCAATTGCCAAAGATCAGACCAATCAAGAACCCCCACAATCTCATCCGCGAGATCGATGCAGTGGCCAGGAGAAAGCCTTTCAGCTCCAATTTTTTATGTCATCCGCGAACTTATAGCCAAAGGTACGTGGATTAGCAAATATTAAGTCGTTGATATGGATTACAAACAGTAGCGGTCCAAGCACCGACTCCTGTGGGACCCCACTATGGACCCTAACTTCAGTGGATAATGTGCCGGCAACAGTAACCCTCTGGGAACGGTTTTCCAAAAAAGCAGCCAGCCAAACCGACAATGTTCCTGTGATTCCACACCCCGTCAACTTTAAAAGAAGCTTACGATGAGTAACCGACTCAAAGGCCTTTTTAAAATCAAAATAGATAGTGTCACAAGGAGCCCCAGCATCTAAAGCGCAAGTCCATCGATCTAGAATTAATAAGAGTTGGTGGGTAGTTGACCTTCCAGGAAGGAAACCGAACTGGTCCTCACGAATAATAGAACATTTTTTCAAAAAATGCAACATTGTGTCACGTATAATAGACTCCATTACTTTGCAAACAACACAAGTCAATGAAATTGGTCGATAATTAAGGGGATCAGAAGCAGAACCCTTCTTAAAAATAGGGACCACAGTAGCAGTGCTCCATAAATCGGGAAGTTTACCCTGTTCAAAAGAAAGGGTAAACAGATGTGAAAGTGGGTAAGTTATTTCCAATATGATTTCTTTAAGCAAAATAGCCGACAACCCATCAGGACCACAAGAAGGGCTTGGTCTCAACCGAATGACAGCTTGAAGGATGTTGGACTGATTAAAACAAACATTTGAACATTCCTCCGAAAAATTTGAGTTTTGGGGTAAAGGAACACATGTGTTATTATCGTCAACAATTACATTTGAAGCAAAAATGTTGCTTAGGGCTTCAGCCTTAGAGAAGTCTTCAGTTATGAACGTGTTATTTATCTTTAGCAGTGGCAGGGAACGTGACGTTTGAGTTTTCTGTCTATAGAATTTAAATAAGGCTGCAGGCGTTCCATTTCGGATCGCCGTTTCCTCCAGGTTTTTGTTCCATGTTTCCACAGACTGCGCGTACAGCCTACGTTGGGTATTGTAAGCATGAAGACTGCAATGGTCGGGATTCTCCTTGTAGCGTTTCCACAAAAGAAGTTTGCGACGATTTAATTTGTTAATAGAAGGTGGATAGCCGGATTTAGTCGGATTTAGCCGGATTTAGCCCGCTTCTTTGGTGCATCCCAGCAAAAACGAATGTGATTGTTTAAGATACTCGAAAAACAATGCCAGCCTGATTCGATAGTAGAATGGACAGAAAAAATCAAATTATCCCAATTTACATTCCTCAGGGAGGATTTGAGCCTAGTAAAATCGAGCCTACCCTCGTCAGACCGCACATCACAGCCGCCATTAGCAACTGAACCAAAAAGAGTCAAATTAACCCGAAAAGTCACAATGCAATTGTCACTGTTACCGAAATGTGGGCCTACACAAAGATCAAAGATCAGCAGCTCTTCATGGGTGAAATAAGGTCAAGAATACGATTTCCACGAGTCGGCTGATCGACCAATTGGGAAAAACCAAGAGGTGCCAGGAGTTCAAGAAATAGCCGGTGATGAGGGTCACCTGCAAGATTGAGCTCCCAATCGACGGTTGACAGGTTAAAATTACCCAAAAGAATATTGGAATGCCCCAAGCTGACTGAACTTGAAATAAACTGACAAATATTTGTAATATCAGTATCGTTTCTACTGTCGGGTACATAACAGAGAATGAATGTTAGTTTGAAAATTGGCACGGAAAATACCAAACCCTCAATTAAGGTCGATGAATCAATGACGACAGCCGGAATATCCACATGGTGGAGGATAAGGAGGCCCCTTCCCCTACTACCACGATCGCGTCTCACAACCCTGTACATCTTGAGATCGGCCACCATCGCATCGGTGATGTCCTGGTGTAACCAGGACTCCACCACAAAGATGAAATCGAAACCTGCCCCTATCGCCAATGCCCGGAAGCAACCAATGTTGCTTAAGACACTGCGAGCAGAACATAAGATAATCCGCCAAAGGACGACGTACAATTATTTAAGACTGGTGATCCAACAGTGGGAAATTCCCCAATTATTGAGGAAAATTTTCGATAGGTGCATTCATAGCTATGAGTTCCTGTTGCAGAAAAGATTTACCGCGACTGGTTAGATGGATTTTGTCTCTAGCCATTAACGTGTGGTCATTCAATACAGCACTGTCAATAGAGACAAAAGAATAATTCTTCAAAACACAAAGATGTCGTAAAAGAGTGTTTGTGTGTATGATTTGCTTGTCGTGATCACGGTTTTCCTCGCCGAGTGTTGGTCAAAGTCCGATTAGTGTGATTCATGCCTCAGGGCAAGCAATGTTCAAAGACGTAGCGAAGTCCGACAGGTGTGAAACAATGCGGTTTGGGGAATCTTCCCCCACATTATTTGATCCGGCACATACAGTAAAGGAACAGCTCTCTTTGCAAACTTTTAGGATATCCGGTAGCTTAGCTTGAAGGCCCTGCACTTTCAAACCAGGGTAGGTCCAAGTCTTGGAGGATGGATGGCAGCTGCCCCTGATATTTCTCACATTGGAATCTCCAATAATGGTTGATTGCTTTTCCCATTTTTTTTCACGGGCTGTCGAGGTAGTTGGTGACTGAGCACGTTTACTTCTTGCAGCATTTTCACCGTGGCGGATAGAAGGGACTTCAGTATTTTTTTGCAATGTTTTTCTGGTTACACAGAGAGGTAACACTTGGCATGGGATCCGGTGGTAGTTTTCCTTACATGTAACTGTGTTTTACTACCCTGACTATCAACAAGAGCATTCCCGGATTTCAGGCTTGGGTCCTTCCTACCTCTTCCCCTCCGAAATGTTATATTTTTTTGCATTGATGGTGCAATTACGAATTGGGGCCCATTTACGTGTGGAGCGGAGACGCTGTTTTGTTTTACACTGTCAATATGTGCAGATAAAACAAATAATTATCCCTTCTTACTTACAGTTAGTTTAACGTTTAGATCCACCACGCTAGGCGACCCTGGTAAGATGCAGGAGTTCAAGGCACCAACATCATCCTCCGAGTTTTCTGTTTTTTCTTCAGTATGGTCACAGTGCGAATTTTCGGCTGGTTTCACACGAAAGGTATCTCCGTCTTCTACGAGCCTGTTTCCAAGCCTAACAAACAGTTCATCCTCATAATCACGGAGAATTTCCTTCTGCTTTTTGAAAAAATCAATTGACCACGATTTAAAGCTTGACTTGAATACCGCGAATCTTGCCTCCAGAGCATCAGTAATATGTTCGGTAACCTTATCGACCTTTAAGCCAATCTCAGCCAAATCCAAGTCCTTCTCCAGGCTGAAGTCCTCCAGCCTGTTTATAAGTTTTGAAGAGAGTTCATGTAGGGCAGGAAGATCCTGCTGGTCGTTTGGCACGTACGCAGTTTGGCCATTGCTGGGTGATCTCGAGTCAGTGTCTAATATTGGAGCGTTCCGACCGTGGATTAGTAGTGAAGCCGGGGACTGGAAGGAGCCAAAGTACTTCGTTCGGCGTCGTATCAGCTTGAATTCTGGCATCGTGATCAAAGTCCCTGCCACCTGCAGCTGGTCGGTTAAAACTTTTGTGCAGATAATTTTCCATGATTGGACGAAAGGAAGCACCCGAAAAACACACTAAAAAGGCACACAAAAAGGGGGAAATTAGCAGAATTGCTGGTTACAGGCGGAAATTATCTTCACAGCTATTAGAATTTCCACAAAAAAAAAAAAAAAAAAAACTCAGCCAAGTCGGAGATGTGAACCTGCGATGAAAAGGAGCCAAGATGACGGCGCCCAGAGCAGAACGAGCATTTCAACAACAACAACCAACAGAAACCTTACGGTGAAAAGGCACTAACACCGAAGCCGAACTCACGCTCGCAGTGTGCACTGGACATTCATACAGTTCCCCAAAGCCACAAAACCGCGCCCAAGGCACCTTAACCAGACAAAGATCGTCACAAACGGAGCACAAACGAAGCACATATCGTCACAAACGAAGCATCAACATCTTAGGTGCTGGAATCAGTAGCAGTTAAACAACATGAATTGCATAAAAAACCGCTCATGAACATTCAGGGACCATCAAATCCTAACGTGAGCCACCTGGTTAACGTTGGACTTGAGCGAGAATTGAGTAGGCGATGGGAACTAAGCGAGCAGCAAGCCGACGTGCAACGGCCCGAAAAAGTAGGCCACGATTACTGGCGAATTCGAAAACGGCACTTGTAAACAACGTTGAAGCAGGATGTGATCAGGGACTAAATCAACCTTTAAAAGCCTGATGATGACAACAGTTAGTTGTTGAAAATTTGCTGGACAAAGGAGTAAGTGTCTAGCTAGTGGAAATGTGCGTGATTTTATTTTGTGAATTGACTTTTTCGGAATTTCGTCATGTTCAACAGTACAAACTTCAACGAACTTCAATTACATTAGAAAGGGTGTTAACGGTATGAAAATTATCACAGTTGCCATTACTTTTCCCATTTCAATTCACCACAGTCTTGCAAAGTTCAAGTTAGTAGCCTTTTTTTTTTTAATAAGGCCATGCAAAGTTAATTGTTTGGTTACAGGCGTGTGCGGCTGCCTTAAATTATCACGGGTCAAATTTTTTATCTCAATTGTGGTCCACCCGCTAAAATTCATATTTTCGCCAAATTTTGACTGTTTTTGACATTCCAGTATACCATAGTAACCGGGTTGAAATGAGCTTTCCAATGGTGTTAATTTCAATCCTCTAACTAAAAAATCCGTTACTGGAACTACTTTGAAACTTACTACGATCATTTAATATCAATTAGCTCTCACCCGCAAAGATCTCCGGACAGACTGTTTCGCCCTTGTTTGGGCTCGTCAGTAGAGAATACTTTGTGGAGGAGAGCTAGGTTACGCTTGCTAGGGCAAATGACAAGGGCGAAACAAATACGGTTTCAGCAAGCGAAAGAGCAGAAGCGTCTGCTTGTTGCGAATCAGTCTGTCTAGAGATCTTTTTGGGTGAGAGCTAATTGATATTAAATGATCAATTGGTAAAAATTGTGCTAGGCCTGGGTGTCAACCATTCAGATGAATGGAGCCCCAAACAAGCAGACGTTTCTGCTCTTTCGCTTGCTGAAACCGTATTCGTTTCGCCCTTGTCACTTCGATCGTCAATAAAATCTTCACCACTAATTCCGCTTATTTTCAAAAAGAAGACCATCCTTAGTCTTAGCAAATTTTCGACAAAACTTCGTCTGGCTTCTTCAGGCATCCGCGAGCTGAATGCAGTTCTTGAACGTGAGTGGAAAGAAAAAAAACGTTTGATGCAGCCTTGTATTTTTCGGAGGCAACAATCAACATTTGAAGTGAGCTTGCCTTGTAAAAACCGGAGGCTACGGACGCGCGACAATTCAAAGTTAGAAAAATGTCTTATTAGTTGTTTGGCAAAAACTACAATGTTTTTAATATTAAACAACATAAATAACATATTAGCAGAATATTATACTTTTTTAGGCAGCCTGCACACTCTTTTAGCTTTGAGCTTGGTACATGACAAAGAAATGTGGTCAATAAAATAAAATAAAAAGCCTGGTTGCCTGGTGCTTCAAGTTTCAACCTTGCCTGTAAACCAAACAATTTATTTTGCATGGCCTGGAAACACAATTGTAAAGTGATCAAATAGTGATTGATTATAGCCGATAGAAAACTGTGTGTTTCAAACACATAACACGTGTGCAAGAACCTTGGAGTGGAAAAAAACGACAATTTTAACTTGATTAAAATTAGTTTTTACTATCCTAAAATACTTACCTCTAGTATGTGCTAAAATCGTTTTCGATTTGCTTTTCTACCCGATTTTTTAAACCCCTTAAAAGTTTAAAACACCAGTAACACTTGCAATGCAATGAGGTTAGCCTATCTCCCACTTGGTGTGCAACAATCGTTGCCTCCAACAAGTCAGCGCCAGCCCAACAATGACACTTCGTTTTCCGGAACCCACAACTCGACAAAACCAGGGTTCGGCGAAGCGGGGAGGCTGGGCAGGTTCTACTAGATGTAAGTATTTAGGATAGTTAAAACTAATTTTTATCAAATTAAAATTGTCGTTTCTTTCTAGCTGTAAAATACTAACCTCTAGTATGTGCTGAATTTATCCAATAGGCCGGTGGGACAGCACGAACCCTGCTATTCCTCGTTGCATTGCACACCACATTGACAATGCAGTACACAATACACCTTAAACATCGCTAGCCTAGACCTTCACCCACCTCAGCACTTGTCCCGGGCGAGGTCCTCAACCATGGACTGCGATGCCCCGCTGGTACTGCCGCCGGGCAACAGTCACGACAATCGTCATCTTTACACTGTGTACTGTCCGCTGTGTACAAGGTGCATTTTTTCCACATCTTCTTCACCAGGAAAAAGTTCATGTGAGTCAACCTTTCAACACTCCTTGTGTCGGGCTGGAATCTCACCAGAATGCACTCAAGCAGGAAGTTTTCCAATTCAACACCAAACACTGCCTTGTGATGTGTCGTTTGAACTTCAACTGCCTTCGCCCACCTTCTCTCTCCCATTTAGGGAAAGTTCCAGTGGGCAAGATGGCACGGCAACACTCCTTGTGTCGTGCCATCACATCACCACTGTGTACAAAAAACTCACTCCCCAACAACACTTCCAGCTGCCACATGGGATGCACCAGACCACTCCCACTCGCCGTTGTTTCGCGAAGATAATGAGCGATGAAGGTGTTCTTGTTGGACCAAGAGCAGGCTGCAGCCTCATCATTAAGGGGGATACCAGACGTGAAGGCCCAAGACGCAGCCAAAGCCCTCAACTCATGGGCCTTCACATTCGCAGTGATGTCCAGATGGTCTGGCCCTTGTTCATACGCCCGCTTGATGACCTCACAGATCCATTTCCCTATCTTCGCTGCTGACAGTGGTGAGGGTAGGACACCTCCAGATGATTGATCCCATTGCAAAAACAGCGGAGTGAGTGTAGATCCTGTTCGCCGCGAACATCCAGACTGCTCCATCAAATTGGTTCTGTCTAAGTAAGGCCGGAGAGCCCGAACTGCGCATTGGGTACACTCCGTACCCCCAGGATCAGCCACTAGCTTCATAGCCTTAATCACCAAAGGCTCGGGGGCCACATCTGGTCTCTTGATTCTTCACACGGAATTCAGCCGGGAAACCCAACGTCACAGATGACCCGTCTCGAGCAAAACCGATGTTCTTTCCATCTCTCACCAGAGCAGCCAGCTCACTCTGCCGAGCCGCCGAAGCCAGAGCTACCAAGAATAGGGTCTTCTGCGAAGTCGACCAACGAAGTCGAACAAAGAGGTTTGTAAGGTGCCAATTCCAGACTGGCCAACACCAACGGTAAATTCCATCTGGGAAACAATTGCTTAATCCTTGGTCTTGCATTCACAAAGGCCCGAACCAGCCGTGATACATGTTCACTGGTTACCAGCTTCTTTCTTCCCAATGCCGACAAGACGGAGTTGATGGCCGAACGATACCCCTTAATGGCCGTCCGGGACAGGCTTTTGACAAACCGTTCTTCCAGGAAAGATGACAAAGCGGCTTCGGTCGGGTCAGTCGGATCAATTCCCACTTTCTGGTACCAGAAAAACCAAATTTTCCACCGGGTGTTGTAGTTTTTCAGCATCATAGGCACTGTACACCTTGTACTTGGTTTCAGAACGAAGCACATACACAGCCTTGAGATGGCTAGTCGGCCGATCTATCGTGAAGTGAGATTTCGGTTTCTTGCAAAATGTCCTCCAACATAAGTGGACACACACGTTCACTTAACAGCATGCAGACAGCAGCGATCTCAACTTCAAATTCAAAATTCGCGAAAGTTCGATGTAGAAAGCAGAATTGGAAAAGCAGCCTCTATTTTGAGCAATTGAGCAACCACAAAGAATGTAATTGCAGATTCCCTCTTGAGACATCACAAACCAAACACGAAGTGAACAAGAGTGAAACACTAAAAACTTCCATCTGCAAATATCTGTTCACCACTTGGAGAACTCCGATGGTTGACCTATTCGCCACAAGGTACAATGCCAGGTTCCCCATCAGCCAAGTCCCAGATGACCAAGTACTGCAAGCTTGGGCAATCGGCAGTAGATGGCATGTTGACATCTTGAACAAACCTTTCATACTTCTACCACAAATCCTGCATAAAAACAGAAACAACACCTGACTAGTTTATCTTTATAACTCCTAATATTATTGGCCATCAGCACCATGGTTCCTCAACCAAAGGATATCAAGGATCAAGTCACAACCAGACTTCCTTGAAGAACAAAAGGGTTTATTTCCAACACAGGCACAAAAGTTCAAGTACATCCAGCTCGCGTCACAACCAAACGTCATCTGCCCGCGAAAACGGTTTTCATTCAAACCAGTTACACAAGTAGAACATCGGCACCATGCGATGGCGCCATCTGACTAAGCTATTAGCAATCATGACACGCTCCCCTTTCTCGGAAGCTTACCCCCGGGAAGCTTACTTAAAACTAGTGCAGTAGGTACAAAGTAATTTCCACACATCGATCATTTTGCAACACTTACATCCAACCACTCCCTACTTAACAATCAACCCACCACAACAACAAACCCGGTGCCTTGAAATTCACCCGGGAGGACAATGGGGACAGCCAACAAGGAAACAGCCAATCCGAGTGGTCCACCCGGTCCACTTAAACCCCAAGGCAGCAAAACCTACACAAGTATATCTCGCAATCAATCTTCACAAGAAGTCTCCTCCACCAAAGATATCAAAATCATCAGCTTACAGGTCATCCGAATAGCCAACACTTATTTAGCATAAACGATGAACCCCAAACCAACAAAGTCATCATCCACGCCCAAACATGAGCCAACCAACACCAACCCGCGCCCCTCTTTACAGCCCAAAGCAATTCCTGCCCGCATGTTGTACAATCTAACTGGTACAAAGGTAAGTACGTTGAACAAAGGTACAAAGGTTAGTATGATACTAGTGAACATGATATGACAGAAAAAAAAAGGCAAAACAAGAAAAAATTCAGGTTCCCCAAATCCCAACATAGAGCCATAATCACTACTCCGGAAACACACAATCACATGTTTGCGCCATCGAAAAATGTATTAAAACAGCCGAAAACTGCCAAGCCTCACCAACCAACAGCAATGAGTATGCAAATCGCACAACTTAAAACCCTCAACATATCCCCAATCAAGCAACAAGTGGGTCTACAGGAAGTCTCGCCCAACATGGGGCTGCAAGGTTGACCCAACCAACGCTGCTCTGTGCTCACCTGCGGGGGTACACCGCAGACAAGGAGATAATTGCGCAGACCCACACTCCCCGCACTATGGCGTAACGCACTGGAGTACGGGGTGGTAGAGACACGAAGTCATTCCCAAATACTTTGCCAAAAGAGATCTTTGACATATCAACCGAGGTCCCTGTGACTACTGCAGGGCCCACATACAAAGTACACATTACTCAATTAGAAAATTCAAATAAGTACAACTGCACAAACATAATGTAAGCCGGAGAGACAGGCAAGTAAAACCCAAGAACAACCCTGGCGCCAAAATCTTGTGTAAAGCTTAACCGTCACCAAAGAAACGTTACCAAACCAACCGAGGTAAGCGTAAACTAAGTCATCAACCAGTTAAAGATACTGTACACCAGAAAAAGGCAGCAGGGGTGATATGACAACATAGTCAAATTCCCCACATTCAAAATTTTAATCCGAACTCACAAATTTTGAAGGAACCCTGACTACCCTAGGGCCAGGGCCCACTCCAGCCCCACGTAGGAGCCGTCGGGGAATACTAACAAAATAGTAACTCAATTCATAATAGCATAATAACTAGAAGGCACGAACCGAAACGGAGTAGGCTACTCCAAGCTACCAATCAGCAGTAGGCTACCCAAAGTCACAAATCAACAGTGGGTAACCACCACACTGAAGGAACACAAGTGAACACAATCTTTAACAATGCAGTAGGCTACTTGAAGCCACCATTAACCAGTAAGCCATGTATCAAATCGCAATTACGCCAAAACTACCTACATATTACCTTGCAACATACATATTAACTTAAACCGAAAAACCCCCCAAAAATGTGGGTAACAGTGGGTAAACTCAGGTTCTAACACATCAGGGACAGGAGGAAAAAATAATCGACAAGCTTTCCAACAACGAGCTGTAAGCAGTATGTGTAATACGCGAAAGAGAAAAAAAAATGGGGCAACGATAACGCTATTTGACACAATATATAGTAGGTTGGCTATAACTCAGTGGGCTACACTCCACAAACATTTAGTGCAGTAATCGGCAAAGGGCAAAAAATTTGGTAGGCAAGTAAATAGCAGCAATCCACCAGAGGTGGGAGCGAAAAAGAAAAAAGTTTGTAACTGACTTAAGTCACATGATTTCAATTGGCTAACCAGAGTTACAAGAGTAATTCGAATTATTCACGCTAGTCATGTAATTCTGGTAATAATTATACTCCCCAAAGAACAATAATAGTGCATGGAAAATGATCATAACAACTAGGTAATCAAGCACACAAATGCTGAGCATTGTGCAGGCAACTAATGCACATAGCAATTTACATGGAGACACAAGCAAGGCAATTACAAAAAAGGCCGCACGGCTCAATTTTCCACTCTTCATTTTAAAAATTGTAGCCAAAACAACTTACGGCGTTAGGAAATGCAACAAAAAATTACGACGAAACCGACCGTACGTAGGTACGAAGATCACAATTAAAGGGCATAAAGGTTTTAACCGGCCCTTTAAACCGGCGAAAGCGAATAAGTATAATGCGAACACGTATATCATTATTGACGAACCACCGCTACTGCTTGCACACCAACGGCAAATCTGAATCGTGCCTATCGCAAAAAAATAGTTGTAAGATTACGCCAAATACCATTACTCGTTCCCAAAATCTACGGAAAACGATACTCACCAAACACAGCTGTACACAATCAACGGCCGTGTCAATGGTTCACTTCTTACCACCAATCAATTTGACACAATATATCACGGACGTACACCACTCTCACCTTCAAATCATTTTAACTACACACGTGTGCGATTACTGAATTCACAGGGATCGCCCATATGTAAACGTGGTCGTGTATTAGACATTCGTGGTGAGGCCACCTTAACACCACCGAGCAAAAAAACTGAGGGCAGAACTCTTCATTTCAAGAAGAAAAACGTTTTCTAGCAATCTCACTTCAAAAATCGCCAAAATTGTACATTTTGCATTTAATTCTTTCAGGCATAAAGCCACAAACACTAGCTTAGTTGTGTTTCGGGAGGGGCTTCCATTTACTGGTACTTAACCTCACATACATGTACAAACACGATATTTTTTATTTGTAAAACAGGTGACGACTTACTTTATTTATGAAAAATGTCCGACTGTAAAAATTTGCTTGTCTGCTTCTGCAAACAACTAAATTCTAACCTAAATGCGTTATAGCATCTTTAAAAACTAAGCTGGTATATTTAACCTTTTATTTTCTGCACAATTGCACTTTGGTAAACTTAATTTCTTGCCATGAACTCGAACTTTTATGTTTGTTTATTTTGATGGACCCAGTGTTTATTTTTATGTTTATTTTTGCATCTCCATCCAAACTCCGACCGTAACAAACCTCTAAAAACGAAAACACACTAGCTTTCCTTCGATTAAAAACATGCCTTGTAAATATCAGTTTGTTTCCCAAAGCCAAATGTCAATTCTGAGCTGACACTTCGTTCCCCCCCCTCCTTCGATAGTTACGATATCTAATATCGTAGTTTAGTTTTATAGGCCTAAATTCACGTTGTTATGAGTTTAAAACTCACTTGCACTTTCAAGCCAGGCTTCTAACGCTCGCAAGTCGGCAATTCCCTTTGTCAATGCAGCCTCACAAATTCCAGTCCAATCAAAACACTGCATTCAATTCCCCCTCCACTCAGAGCACTCAGCTACCCTGCCCATCCGTGCCGTCATGCCCACTTCCGGTAGTGACAGCCTGGCCGGTTTTGGCCAAGTCTCTCCTCCTCCCAAGGTTTAAGGTTTCTCTGCCCCCCCCCCCCCGGGTTGCTCTCCTACAGGACCGCACTTTCCCTCTACCTGCCTGCCAAGCAGAAGGTATAAAACCCAGACACAGGAGAATCTCGTTAGCACAGCGTCAGGAATCTAAAAGCTAGAGGTAGCTACGCCGGTCGGGAGTGGAGATACCGCGGTCCGATTGTTGCCATGCCGGGCAAATGTAGTTGGTTCGTATGACTTAGTTTAAATTGAAAGTTTATCTTTGGGATTTTGAATTCAAAATGTATAGTTTAATTTTAACCTAACCTTTAGCTTTGAATGTAAACTTATGGTGCGTTAAGCCAAACGGCATTTAGGACGTTTACGACCATAACATAAGGGTTCACGGTCCCTTCCTAAAAACCAGCTTTCATTTCACCGTTTTCATTAACTTAATGTAAAACAAAGGCCATTGGGTCAATTAGATTTGCAGAAGCGTAGTACTTCATGGAGCGTACATCCCATTTCTAATGTGATATTCCGATGGGGACGGTTTGATCTTTTGGGTGTTCCCTTTTGAAATAAAACTGTAAAACCAGGTCTACTATTACTACACAGTCGAGACTGTTCGTTATATAGAGGGCTCTTTTGCGAAATCCCCTTTGCGTAAAATCAATGATTCTATTTGAAATTGTTTTGTGAACATAATTCTTGTTCAAGTGTCGAATTTAATGTAAAATTCACGTCACGTTTTTAATCCAAAAACTAAGTTGTAAATGGCAAATGTAAAGTGTCACCTTTAACATGTTTGTTTAAAATAAAAACCAGGAGTTTTAAACGCCAGTTGGTTTACTAGTTCGTTGTTTGCTGGAAGTTAGTATTTAAGACAATTCTCTTCTAATTTAACTTAGCTAGCTTTTTCCCACCTTGGTGGCAGCGTTACCCGCTATTTAATCACTAGTCAGGTCTTAGATTAGGACTTCAATGCTCCATTCCCTACGCCGGGACTGTAGCCGTTGTGCTGTTTGAAACTAAAAAGTACGTGAAATCAACGCAGAGTGACAAATAGTATGATCCAGTTACACCAGTTGCCGGCGATGTTACAAGCACCTACTCCATCGTAGCATCCGCCGTTACACATAAGTCATGGGGACAGAACCACAACAGTATTTCAAAATGCAAAGAGACTACCGGACGTAGACCCAGCAACACAGCAGTTATTAGCCATCCCCACAGACGTCAACAGAGACAGTCGAAAGCAGTAGGCCCCCCTCCCCCCCAAAAAAAATCTTTGATTAGCGTTATCTGGCACGAGAATTTGAGATTTCGGTCGTTCAAACATAGTAAGGATTATTTTCAGACAAACATTAAATACCTGGTATAATCAATAACACTGGAATAACGCAAGTAAAAATTCCAACTAGAATACATAAGTAAACAAAGAACACATGACCAGGCCGCGAAACTCCAACAACAAGGTCAACGGAGAAGCAAAGTCATAACCCAGCTTAAGTCGGTTACACAGCCGGCGTGGTGTTAGCACCAGCACGAATCGCCGAAAGTGACGAAGCGGAAATCAGTCTTTCCAATCCTGTGGTTACTCCAAAGGCACATTTCTCAGTTATGATTTCTACGAGGCTACGGTCAACAGTAAAGCGGAAGTATGGAATTGCGGGGGAGTACATAATCCAGTCTCTATTCATGGGGATGATGCTGAAAGACGCCAAAAGGGCCGCAGTTTGATCCTCAGTAGCAGCCGTACGAGTGAGACGCATGACTGGGGCTAATCGTCCTGTACTGGCCTTCAGCCCACGTTCTGTCAACATAGCATGGAAGCGGGCGGAGTCGACAGAGAAGGTGTAGTCCATCACCAAGGTGACCAACGCAGCTTCTAGTAGGTGTTGAAATCCAGTCAAAGCTGTAAACGAGCGCCACCGAAAAACGCCTGTTTTCCGGAAAGTTTGAAATTTTTTTCTTGAGGCATCCAAATGCCTCGCCGAGGCATATCCAGCCGTTTTTGCAATAATGGTCCGATTCTTACAAACTCTTCGACATTTAATAGCCTGTCCAAATACAAGACTCTTGGGGAAGCCCAAATCCGGACTTTCCATCTGAAAAACTCTCAAATCTACATTTGAAGATAACCTCAAAACCAGCAGCGCTACTACATCATGGCCGCCATTGTTATAAAATGTATTTGTATATTTTGATTTTATCACTCTTCTTTTCGGGCATAAAGCCCCAAACTCTAGCTTCGTTGTATTTTAGGAGAAAGGCACTGAACCTTGTGCCCATGTACTGACAACCATTTTTGAAGTGTGATATTTTTTATTGTGTTTGAACGATCGCAACTACTATGAAAAATTTCCACTTAGATTAAACATTGTCCATTAACTTTAGGGTTCAAACCTCCACTTTAACTTTATGCGTTTTAGCATACCATCAAGCTAGACTATTTATTCATTTATTTAGCCTTTTTTTAACAATCTTTTGCCCCCAGAAACGCTGCCATTAGTCCAAGTAATTAGACATCGGCATTCTACCGGACACGAATTTTGGTGTATATATGTTTATTTTAGTTCTCCTCTTAGCCCGACTGGACCCA
>JAHWFP010212484.1:76107-93238 GCA_023313725.1 Lithobius niger | reverse complement strand
AGCTCACAGATCTCAAGCTAGAGAAGGGTCACGCCAGTCGGGAGTGGAGACGCCATGTCCGTGGGATGCCATGCCGGGCAAAATGGCAGTGGTTCGTATGTTTGTTGTTAGCTTTTGAAAATTTAATTTAGGAATCCCCAAGACTAAATTTTAGTTTAAAAACGTAACTTCAACTCTCTCTAGCTAGGGAATATTATGGTTGTGACGCCTGTAGCGGCATCTTAGGTTTCTCACCCCATAACGTCAGAGTGGTCCTCTTACTAAAAACCAACTCCTTTCTTATTTGTTTTAAACATTAATTCAAATAACTGACGGTTTGATCTTTGTGTGGGATTCATTGGTTATTCACTCCAGACGGACTTTATAAGTAGCCAAGGCTTTTATAATTTGAGGAGTTGACTTGTAAACAGCAACTCTGGGAGGTTTAAGGCTTTGTTTTATCACTTAGAAACAAAACTGTGAAACGGTTGATCTTTCATGCGTGTTTGAAACATACTGTTAAATAGATTGTAACCAGCCGAGGCTGTTCAATCTTGCGGACGTCTCTGCGGAGCGTTCAGTATTGCGTTTTCTACTCGAAAAAGTAATTGTTTTATTCTGAAACACAAACGTCTTTTTAGTCAAAACTTGTGAAACCGAATTACATGTTGTAAATTAAAACTTTGTGCTTTTAAATACTTTATTTCAAAAGCTTTCGTGCAAACTAAATGTAAAGTGTGCTTTTCATTCCCTGTTGTTAAAATAAAACCAGAAGTTTTAAACTTCAGTTCGTTTGCTAATTCATTAACTGTTTAAGTGTAAATAAATATGTAAACCATTTTTAGTTTAGCTCTTTGTAAACGGTTAAATTTCCATCGCTGGTGGCAGTGAAATACCAGCAGTATTAAGGTTAGGCCTCTTTAATTTAAAACCCTGCGCTCCATCCCTCATGCTGGGACTGTAGCCCTTGCTGTGCTTATGCCGTAAAAGTCGCAATAATCACCGCAACGCCTTAAGCTGAATCTCCGTGTCAAACCAGGAAACCGGAGGCGCTACAAGCACCTGAGCCGTCGTAGCATCCGCCGTTACAAAGCCGGGCCCGGGTCTTCCAAGGTCAGAAAAGGCGCTTCAATAGCAGGGGGAATAGAGGTGGGGGTCTGCGTTTGCACACTTCGCTGCAATGGGTCATAGCTTAACGGTAGGCGAAGTTCCTCACTGCGCTCCAATACATTCAGTGCATTCCGCTCAGCTTCCTGGCGGACTGCCGGAGTTCCTCCCCGAACTCTGTCATGGTAACGTTGCACCAGTTTCTCGTAAATTGGGCGGCGACTGAGAGGGAAAATAAACGATTGCGACGTTACTGATACGAAAGCCATCACACCGTCTTGCCAACACACACGAAGGGACAGAAGAATGTGACGATTGAAATCCAGTTTCAGTCATCTCGCTGGGAATTCCGTTATCGCTGCTTGCAAACGTCGCACATTGACATTGCGTTGCAATGAAACAACTAAACGTTTAAAGTCTGCGTAAGCGCGCATTTGTGTGCACTCCCGCCATGACATGTTAGCCAGGTGAAAATCACTTTGAGTGGAGAGGCGCGCGTCGCAGAACTAACCGCTATGACAAACACAGTAATGAGAGAATTGAAGGATAAGAGCGCAGAACGCAAAAGTCGTAAACTATCCAGAAATTGACCCTAGCCGAACGTGGCGTTGCGCAAAATTAATCCAGCAATCGACGTTTAGCTCAATAAATGCACGATCATTAGACAATCCTAACGAACACAAAATATTGTCAAACTTTTCCAAGCCGAAGTAACGGTCACGGAACACCGACGCGCCAGTCCATTGAAGACGCACACACATTAGATTGCTTAAGAGCCACGAAAACACTCACCCAGTCCATTTTCAGCAAAAACGTCAGAATGGAAGTGTAAGTCGCAGGTCGACAGAGTCACGAAGCTGTTCAGGCGCCACATATCAAGGATCCAGTCACGACCAGACTTTCTTGAAGAACAAAAGGGTTTATTTCCAACACAGGCACAACACTTCAAGTACATCCAGCTCGCGTCACAACCAAACGTCGTCTGCCCGCGAAAACGGGTTTCATTCAAACCAGTTACACAAGTAGAACATCATCACCATGCGGTGGCGCCATCTGACTAAGCTATTAAATCATGACAAGGAGTCTGTCAGAAACTCAACACCTTCTTTCCCAAAGGAGATGAAGTGAATTCCATCCAAATGCCGGTACCCTGAAATTCACGGGTGGCTAGTATCGTCAGACTTTTCAAAAAGGCACAAGCCTGTAAAGCGCCTAATAAACGCCCTGGCTTTGCTAACGCCCACGCCCACCCTCCAAATATACCTTAAGGTGAGCAATCTTGTAGCTTTATTAACGGGGCGCCCCCCCCCCCCACCCAATCTTTTTTTTCTAGTCCATCGTGAAATTGACTAAAAGCTTCAAACGTTTAAAGAAATCAACATATTATCCCTTCAAATCTTGGTTGTTCTGCAGCAAAATTAACGTAAAGATTCATAAATTTAACAAACTCAACATTTAATTCAACACGATTCACGGGTGCATTTGTAATCGCGGAACAGTCCGCAATATTAGGCCTATGCGATCTATCATTGTCGTGCGTAATATGGATTCAGTCTAGTGAAAACGCTATACCTTTTACTCATTTATTCTCAAATTTAGTTTATTAGATCGTCCTCCTTCCAATATCTAACATAATTCAAAGTTAAAACTAATTTTTAACCATCACAAACCTTCAAAAACAGACACGCGATTCACGACCGGAAAACGCCAACCGGAGTAACGTCATAACGGACGCGGTGGATCGGGTTGAATCACGTCTGTTTTGAAGGTTTGTGATGGTTAAAAATTAGTTTTAACTTTGAATTATGTTAGATATTGGAAGGAGGACGATCTAATAAACTAAATTTGAGAATAAATGGGGAAAAAGGTAAAGCGTTTTCACTAGACTGAATCCATATTACACACATCAATGATCGATTGCATAGGCCTAATATTGCCGACTTTTCTGCGATTACAAATGCTCCCATGAAGCGTGGTGGTTGTTAGAAATTAATTTTAACTTTGAATTAGGTTAGATTTTGGAAGGAGAACGATCTAATACCAGTAAAAACACCGTTATTTATCTTACTGTGAAACACTACAACGATTGAAAAATGTCACACGAGACTCACAAAAACGCACACTTTCACAACGAAGATAGTCTACTAACTGCAAATTTTCAACTACTAACTGTAGTCGTCATCAAGTACCTTAAAGGTAAGTTTGAACTCTGTATACATTTCGTTTTTCAGTCCAATACACGGTTCGAATTCGAAACTACCGCTGTCTGCTATATTCAGTCGATTGGTTCACCCTTGCCCACTGTATCACGCAGGCCGTTCTTTACAGGCAATCTTTCATTCAACTTCGAGCTTCCCTTGCAAGTCTTTACCAATCAGGTTTGCAATATTAGAAAATGATGGGCCTTGCACATTCATAAGCGGGATCTGCCTGTTTTGGTGCTTCTTAATCGCAATGGATTCAAGGCATCTTAAATGGTTGTCCCATTTCGAGTTAAATGTAATCAGTGTCACCGATTTACCCCATTCAACATCATGCTGCTTTCCGTGCAGTGGACTGCAATGCCATTATCGATAGCATTATTTCTAACATTCCCCATATATTGGCTGAGCCTCATTCGTATTACTTATCTAGTCTCGCCAATGTACACGGCATTGCAGTCCTTGTACGGTACTCTATACACTCCTTCTCTGGTGTTTTGTACTCGTGAGCAAGAACTAGCACGAGCACAAAACACCAGAGAAGGAGTGTATAGAGTACCGTGCAAGGACTGCAATGCCGTGTACATTGTCGAGACTAGAAAAGGAATTCGAATGAGGCTCAGCCAACATATGGGGAATGTTAGAAATAATGCTATCGATAATGGTATTGCAGTCCATTGCACGGAAAGGCAGCATGATGTTGAGTGGGGTAAATCGGTGACACTGATTAAATCTAACTCGAAATGGGACAACCATTTAAGATGTCTTGAATCCATTGCAATTAAGATGCACGAAAACAGGCAGATCCCGCTTATGAATATGCAAGGCTCATCATTTTCTAATATTACAAACTTGATTGGGAAAGACTAGCGAGGGAAGCTCGAAATTGAATGGAAGATTGCGTGTAAAGAACAGCCCACGTGATACAGTGGGCAAGGGTGCACCAATCGACTGAATATAGCAGACAGCGACAGTTTCGAATTCGAACCGTGTATTGGACTGAAAAACTAAATGTAAACCGAGTTCAAACTTAGCTTTTAGGTGCCTGATGACGACTACAGTTAGTAGTTGAAAATATGAAGTTAGCAACTATCTTCGTTGTGAAAGTGTGCGTTTTTGTGAGTCTTGTGTGACATTTTTCAAACGATGTAATACACTAAATTTGTGAATGAATGAGAATAAAACAGGGGTGTTAATGCTAGATTGAACCCAGATCACTCACGTGAATAATCAACTTTTCCACGATGGATTTTGGCCTAACAACCACACAAAAGCATACGTTCAGTTCAGAAATCTTGTAGTAGCTTTGTTAACGCCCCCTGCACTTTTTTATCGAATTAGTTTTAGCCGCCCATGGGCGTTTAATAGGCGATTTACGGTAATTGCAAGCAAAGCAATCAGAGACTCCACCAACAGAATTTACGACAACTAATGGAAAATAGTGGTTTCATTGGTGTTACTAGCAAAAAGTCAGTTCAATCACTCCCCCTTTGCCTGTCCTACTAAACGTGTCAAATGACCTCTTCAACTCAGGTTAAAAACGATCCACCATTTTAGTATACCACTCTGCTCTAAACTCCGTTTTTAAAGCTACCGGAAGAGAATAACTGTTAAAGGATTTTCGCATTTCAAGTCTTATTAAATCATTCTAAATAGAAAAAAACCTGCAACCAGAAGATTCTTCCCGGACTGTGACCTCTCCTTGGTTCTAAAACTCACTCATGAAGGAACCTCACGATTTTTTGACTAACTGCAACCTTCATCTTTTAACCAGAAAAACAGTCTTCTTGATAATAATAGCCTCAAGCCTACGATGCAGCGAAGTACAAGCCCTTTCAATGGACTCCACATACTTGGTCTTTCTGGATGACTACAAAGCCATTTCATTGACACCTGGAAAATCATTATTCAGAGATCAAACGAACCACCAAAATCAATAATTACACCTACTTTCACCCCGCTTTTAGGAGATGAGACTGAAAGATTACTCAGCCCGGTTCGGGCCATAAGGTTCTACTTGAATGAACCGAAAACAACGAAGTTCGGAAAGGTAGAAACCAACTTTCTAGTTGCCTTGATAATATCCATTACCTTTTTTAATTACATTCTCCTTCTCAAATGCTGTTGAATATAGAGAATTTAAAAAAAGAGGCTGCCCACCCGAGTCGCTACCCACTGCGCAGCTCTACTGCGCATCCTCGTTCATATATAAACTCGAGCGGAGCCGACGTGGCCACGTTTTCTTCTCTACGTTCCATGTTGTACGTTTCGATCCGGCCATGCCTCGTGCGAAGGGAACGCCTAAGGACGGTACCGCCGTTTCGGTTCCCCGTTCCCCTTCGCCTCCCTCGGCAGAACCGCCATCCGCTGTCGTTGAACTGCTTGAACTTACGGCGGAACGCGATTCCTTGGATCCGCTTCCTCCGCCTACAAATCCTTTCTTCTCCGAAGCCTCCGTTCCCTTTGATGAGACAGTTGAAGCTTCTCCGATTCCTTGCGGACAGGTGATCCGCTCCCCGGACGTGCGTTCCATTAAGAAGGAACTATCCAAGGTTACGGTACGCTCGTCTGAAGCTCCAATTTAAGGCTCGCAAGGTAGCGGCCAAACTGGCGTCCACTCCTGCTCCGGCACCTACATCGCTGGATCTCTCTTCCTGTTCCTCTCGATGGAGTGTTCACTCTGCCGTTCGTGGTTCCTCCGGTCCTCTGACCGGTTCCCAGGCTAATAATTTAATGGACTCGTCCCTTCTAACCTTTAAGCGCAAGGTTCCTGTTTCCGACTATACTTCAGCTTGGATTGCTTCTACAGCCAAGAAGCCACGTTCCGCAGACGCCATTTCCGGCCCATCGCATCCGTTACCTACCGTTCCGGCTCCGCAAGGCGACGACGAGGACCCGTATTACACACCTGACCCTTCACTCTCCGAACACCCTGATCCGTCTCTCTCTGGTGATCCCGATCCGACTGGTATTCCGCTCCCTGATCTGCTCAAGACAGTGGATAAGATTGTTCCAGACTGCTTCCTTTATAAACCATCCTCATCCTCGGAGCCAGCCAATCAGAATCGAGGTCTGGCAACTGGATTCGGTTTCGGTTTACATGATCAGCTTCCCTATCAACAGCCGTTACTCGGACAGTCTACCACTCTGCTTACGACGCTCTTACGGAACGGTAGCGTTCTCTTAGGGAACGGTTCCCCTTTGGAGCAGGATAAGGAACCGCCTCCCCCGCGTCCTGGACGAGAAAACTATTTCTTTCGTCCTATTGGTGAAAGAACGGCGAACCCGCGCAACTTCGACACGTATCCACAATCCGAGTTCCTTACCGCGGACACTAAGTTGGACTTCGGTTCCGCATTATTCCTACCAAGAAGAGCTGTGGTTCCAGTCTATGTGCTGCGAGATAACGATCGCATCCTCCGCCTGGGGCTCTGGGGGGCATCACAAGCTGATGTCCTCAGCACCGCGGCTAATGCGTTATGTGAACGCCATCATGCCGATCCGCCTCTTCCATATACCAAGCAGTTGGCGTTTCTGATCCATCAAGTATTACGCAAGAGCTGCTTTGCAACATACCACGCTATGAACTGGTTCACCAGGGCTCTGTTTAACTCAACACTCCTCCTGCGTGAAATCGCACTTAACACAACTTCAAATCTTCACGATTCCACCCGCCATCTCCTTCGGAACCAGCCGATCCACGAGACGGAATCACTCTTTCGGAGACTTATCCCAAGGTAGCTCCTCATCTGGATGTCTCTAAAAAGCCTCGACCGGTCAAGAATCCATCATTTAAGCGACAACGTTCCTCTACTGCCACGCGTTCCTATCCGCCTGGCGACAACTGCCCCGCTTAGAAGACGGAACCCGTTCCACCTAATCCGCCGCGATCCTCATCGCCCTTTCCTGCCCGTTCCCAAGGCTGAGGATGAGGCCGGTCCTTGGGACGGGCCACAACTCCGGATACACAACTCCGGATTCCCGAGCCAGATCCCGACATAGGGACTCTTACTGACATTCCTCCACCCCAACAGGTCGTGGGGGGACGGTTACGTTTCTTCCTGCTAGCTTGGCAAACGATTACTCGTGATCCTGTAATTCTTTCCGTCATCACCCAGGGCTTCAAGCCGACGTTCCTGGTCCCCCCACCTCTTCAGTTTTCACCATGGGATTAGGACAAACCCGGTCCGCCCGCATTGCAACAGGAGATAAGTACTCTCCTCCACAAGCAAGCAATTCGTATTCTGCATCCGCCCTTTTCCCCCGGATTTTACAGCAGCATCTTTCTTTGCCCCAAAAAGTCGCGAGGTACTCGACTCATTTTCAACCTGAAACCCCTCAACAAGTTCATTGCCAATCCTCATTTCCAGATGGAGACGGTCTCCTCAATCCGGGAGTCTCTGCGTCCGGGCGATTAGACAATTTCGCTCGACCTAGCGGACGCATACCTACACATTCCGCTTCATGCAGCTGTCCGCCACCTGTTTCGGTTTGCCCATGTGAGCATCCTATGTAAGATCCTTTAAGATCCTTTAAGTTCTTTTAAGATTCTTTAAGTTCTTACAGGAAGAGCAAAACTTACAAGATCCTGTAGGATCCTGCTAAGATCCTGTAAGACCCTGCAGGATCTTGTACCAAGATCCTATAGGATCTTGCACCTAATCTTATGCAAGATCCTGTAGGATCCTGTAGGATCCTTCTAAGAAACTGCAGGATCCTACAGGATTCTACAGGATCTGGCAGGATCCTACAGGATCTTGTACCAAATCTTACAGGACCCCTGTAATAACTTAAAGTATCTTACAAGATCTTATATAAGATGCTCACATGGAATATATTCACGACAGAAAAATTTATGAGTTTTGCAGTCTGCCATTCGGGCTCAACGCGGCTTCTCGTGTCTTCACTATGATACTACGTCCAGTTCTGGCCCACCTTCACCAACAAGGCGTTCGAATTCATGCCTTTCTGGGTCTGGGAATAAACCTACCCAAATGCCGTCTACGCCCAGCACAATCCTTCATGTTCCTCGGCATCCTTTTCGACCTGACTCATGCTTCAGTCATGCCTTCTCCGGAACGCATCTCCCAGCATGTTGCATCCGGACTGGCATTCGTCCATCTACGACGTCACACCTTCAGTGACCTCTCTTCAGTGATCAGAACGATCGACTCGTTTGCGGACTTGGTCCCTTACGGTCGCTGGATGGCTCGTCCTCTGCACCATTATCGGTTGGATCACTGGGGCGATCCCCGTCTAGCACTTTTGCAGCCGTCACGACCACTCCACCCGTCCTTCCCACTTCAAACCATTCAGTGGTGGATGGATGTTTACAACCTCACTGCCTCTGTTCCTCTTCACGAGCCGGTTCCTCACTTACACCTGTTCACGGATGCTTCCCTCACGGGTTGGGGTGCACATATCGGCAATCTCAAGGTATCGAACCCGTAGCCGTCTCCACCCCAGGAACACGTCAATCATCTGGAGCTTCGAGCGGTCCTTCTCAGTCTTCAACATTTCCAGGACCAGGTCTCTGGTCGCATCGTCCAGGTGCACATCGACAATACCGCTGCTGTTGCATACCTGAAGAGAGGAGGGGGAACGCAATCCCTATCCCTTCACCAAATAACGTCAGACATCTTCCAGCTATGCATCCGTCTCGGTGGAACTCCTCCCTCTCCACATTCCGGGTTCCCGGAACGTAACTGCCGATTCCCTGTCCTGGCGGAACCCTCCAACCGGCGAGTGGTCTTTGGATCCCAACGTTTGCTCAGCCCTGTTCGCACTATGGGGACGACCAATGGTCGACCTGTTTGCTACTCGGTTCAATGCCAGACTTCCCGTGTTTGTCAGCTCGTTCCCCGATTCGCGAGCCTGGGCAGTGGATGCCCTGACGTTGGATTGGAACCTACTACACGCTTATGTCTTCCTCCGCCTCGTCTCCTACCAATAGTAGTACGCAAAATCTCGACGTGTTCCTCCTCATAGCCCCGGATTGGCCTGCAGCAGCATGGTTCCCTGCTTTACTGAGCCTCCTCATCGATGATTCCAGGCTTCTGCCACTCAGTCCGACGTTGCCCACTCAATCCAACGGAACGATCCGCCACCCAAACATCAAGGCGTTGCGCCTTCACGGGTGGCTGCTATCGTCCAATTGCTCAGAGCAACTGGCATATTTGAGGACAAAGCCGTCCGCATCACCTTCCGAGCTGTCCGTTCCGTTACAAATAAAATCTATGACAGTCACTGGAAACGATGGTTTCATTGGTGTCTTGCACAACAAATAATCCTGTCCATCCGCCTTTAAAGGATCTCCTCCGTTTTTTTACGTCCCTCTTCGACAGTGGCTTACGTGATTCGACTATCTTGGTGTACCGATCTGCCTTGAATGCAGTATTCCAAGCCGCGGATCACGGACATCTCTTCACTAACTATCGCATTTCCTCACTCATCCATTCGTTTCGCCTCGACAGGCCGCCGATCAAGCGACAGTCCCCAGATTGGGACCTATCCGTCGTTCCTTACGAGCCTCTCGGTTCCGCACGTCTCAGCCACTTAACAAGGAAGACTGTGTTCCTCGTTGCCCTTGCCGCCTGCCTATGGTGTAGTGAGTTGCAAGCGCTCTCTGCAAGGGAATCGTACTGTTTTTTCCTCACGGACTATGAAGGGGGTACGCTTACCCCACATTCGTCCTTTCGAGCCAAGACCCAGAAACCGGAGGAACGTACTCGTCCTTTCATCATCCCTTCCCTGTCCGGCATCCTGGGAGATGACGATGAGCGTTCTCTTTGCCCGGTACGAGCACTTCGTTTCTACCTTAAGGCATCGCAACCCATCCGAAGAGGGCGATCCCAACTATTCCTTCCATTCAACCTCAAGACCGGTGTCACTTCAACACGAATGAATGCCACTTGGCTGAAGACAGTAATTTTCCAGGCCTATGAAGCACTTGATATTACTTGCGCTACCGAAGGCATCCGCGTTACGGCCCACGAACTCCGTGCTATCTCGGCATCTTGGGCTTTCCATAGCAATATACCAATTTCTGACATCATGGAAGCCACCTCTTGGCGACATGCATCTGTCTTCACGTCTCGCTACCTCCGGGACATGACCCACCAAGCTGACGGACTATATCGCATCGGCCCGTTTGTTGCAGCTCGACGTGTCCTGTAACCCCCGTTACACTCTCCATTTTCAGTGCGGAGAACCGATCGCTACCCAAGAGGGTTTGTGTCAATGGCACCCTCCGCCTTGACAAAGTCAGTGGATTGCAATTTTAAAATGTAATGGTTGTTTTCAAGGCAACTAGAAACTCCAAAATACCAGTGTAAACTGGTTGATTTTGGTTTCTATTGCCATTTGAAAATATACATTACCTTTTTAGGTCCCACCCTCCTCCCCTCTTGTCGCCATTGAGGGCACTAAAGAGGATCGAAAAGGTGGCCGCGTCGGCTCCGCTCGAGTTTATATATGTTTACTAGGATGCACAGTAGAGCTGCTGTAAACGTGGTCTTGTATTAGACATTCGTGGTGAGGCCACCTTAACACCGCCGAGCAAAAAACCTGAGGGCAGAACTCTTCATTTCAAGAAGAAACACGTTTTATGGCGATCCCACTTCAAAAATCCCCAAAATTGTACATTTTGTATTTTATTCTTTCAGGCATAAAGCCACAAACACTAGCTTAGTTGTGTTTCAGGAGGGGCTTCCATTTGCTGGTACTTAACCTCACATACTTGTACAACACACGATATTTTTATTTGTAAAACAGGTGACGACTTACTTTATTTATAGTGTTGGGCGGTATTCATTTTTTCGGTTCGGTTCTGTATCGGTTCTTTCCAAAAAAAAAGCCTAGGTATTTCGGTATTTCGGTTTTGGTTTTACAATTTATGCCAACAATTTTTTATTTCGTTTTACGCAAGATGCCCACACTAATACTGAAAGAAAGTTCGAATTTTTTTCGTAGGGTCTACTAAGTATTTAAGTCCGGAGCTGTCGATCACAAGCAGGCGTGACGCGTTCATACGATGGTCATTCGGCTGGCTGATAAACTATGCGATGCGCTTAGTGTAAATCCACCGCATCGCGCTAGAAACTCGCTACGATCTATGAATAAAATCTATAACAAAATTTTAATTATTAATTAGTTGGTTCTTATTGAAAATGTGGCACATAAAAATCGTAGTTTAAAAGAAATCATAAAACCGAAAACGTGTACGGTTATTAAAAAAAAACCGAAAACGGTATCGGTTTTTATGAAAACCGCAAACCGCAGTATAAAAACCGGAACCGCCCAACTCTATTTATTTATGAAAAATGTCCGACTGTAAAAATTCGCTTGTCTGCTTCTGCTAACCTAACGCGTTATAGCATAATTTAAAACTAAGCTGGTATATTTATCCTTTTATTTTGTGCACAATTGCACTTTAGTAAACTTAGTTTCTTCCCATGAACCCTACCGGAGCTCAAAATTTTTATGTTTGTTTATTTTGACGGACCCAGTGTTTATTTTCATGTTTATTTTTGCTAGCGTCTCCATCCAAACTACGACCGTAGCAAACCTCTAAAAAAACGAAAACAAACTAGCTTTCCTTTGAATAAAATCATGCCTTGTCAATATCGGTTTGTTTCCCAAAGCCAAATGTCAATTCTGAGCTAACACTTCGTTCCCCCCCCCCCCCCTCTTCAATAGTTGCGATACATAATATCATAGTTTATTTTTATAGGCCTAAATTCAAGTTGTTTTGAGTTTAAAACTCACTTGCACTTTCAAGCCAGGCCTCTAACGCTCCCAAGTCGGCAATTCCCTTTGTCAATGCAGCCTCACCAATTCCCTGCCAACCAGATTGCAGTATTCAATTCCCCATCCACTCAGAACGCAAAGCTACCCTGCCCGTCCGCGCTGCCATGCCTACTTCCGGTAGTGACAGCCTGGCCGGCCAGAGTCAGTTTCCCTCCTCCATCCTTGGCCCCTCTACCTCACTCTCCCCCCCCCCCCAGAAGCAGAAGCGTAGTACTTCATGGAGCGTACATCCCATTTCTAACGTAAATTCCGATGGGGACGGTTTGATCTTTTGGGTGTTCCCTTTTGAAACAAAGCTGTATTCAGGTCTACTTTTATAAGTCAGCCGAGGCTGTTTGTAAATTAGAGGGCTCTTTTGCGAAATCCCCGTTGCTTAAAATCACTGTTTCTATTTGAAATTGTTTTGTGAACATAATTCTTGTTCAAGTGTCAAATTTAATGTAAAATTCACGTAACGTTTTAATCCAAAAACTAAGTTGTATATTGGTAATCCAAATGTAAAGTGCGATCTTAACATGTTTGTTTAAAATAAAAACCAGGAGTTTTAAACGCCAGTTGGTTTACTGGTTCGTTGTTTGCTGGAAGTTAGTATTTGAGACAATTCTCTTCAAATTTAACTTAGCTAGCCTTTTCCCACCTTGGTGGCAGCATTACCCGCTATTTTATCACTAGTTAGGTCTTAGATTAGGCCTTCAATGCTCCATTCCCTACACCGGGACAGTAGCAGTTGTGCTGTTTAACCCAAAAAAAGTACGTGAAATCAACGCAAAGTGATAGATAGTATGATCCAGTTACACCAGGCGCCGGCTATGTTACAAGAACCTACTCCGTCGTAGCATCTGCCGTTACACTGCGCAGTGGGTAGCGACTCGAATGGGCAGCCTCATTTTTTAAATTCTCTATATTGAACAGCATTTGAGATGGAGAATGCAATTAAAAAAGGTAATGTATATTTTCAAATGGCAATAGAAACCAAAATCAACCAGGTTACACTGGTATTTTGGAGTTTTTCTGCCATCAAAAAAAGTTTTGGTGATACCTCACTGGCAATAATAGCTTCTTGGATTAAGAGTGTAATTGAAAAAGCTTATGAAGCATCTGATATTAATTGCCATGACAAGAACATCAGAGTTACCACACACAATCTTAGAGCCATTTCCACTTCTTGGGCCTTCCACATTGAGATCCCCATTCCAGAAATACTGCGAGCAGTATCATGGAGAAATGCATCCGTCTTCTTCACCTCTCACTACTTCAGGGATACGACCATGCATGCAGATGGACTTCACAAGCTGGGACCCATCTTTACAGCCAGATGTGTTGTCTAGCCCCCTAAGCACTAAGCGAAGACCAACGGCCCTGTTCAGGGCCACCACATTAAGAATGAGATCCTGGATCCTGTTAAAAGTATTACAACTATATTATTCTTTTCATTAAAGTGCAAAAGTCTGTAACTATTAAGGGGACCAGTTCCTAACCCCTGGGGAACCCGTTCTGTTTATGCTAGAATATTTTCCCCGCAATAGAAAGAGAGAATTGCCGCTACCTCCCCTCTTGAGTCACCACCATGAGCTATTGAGAGGAGTAAAAGATGACTGGGAAGCATGTTTAGCGCTTTTATACTAGGAAGGAAGTGCAGGCCTGCACTCGGTGTTAGTGAGCTGGGGATTGCGTGTTCAATTTAATCTCTAGAGGGGAAAAGCATTTACGAATAAAAATGCTAAAATTTATAGGTAATTTATAGGTATATTTAGTTTATGCAATAGAAATAAAATTTAGTTGCACTGAGGCAATTCTCTTTTTTTCCCCCTTTCTTTACAGATTTCTGTTGTCAGTTTTGACATCGCTTGTTATGATGAAACCACCAGAACTTGATTCAGCTTTGAATTTAATAAAATCCTATAAAGGTATGTTTCAACATGACACAAATATGTCCGTGAGTATGAAACTGTAACCATGTCATAGTGCAAAGATTTGACCATTTTTAATATTAACTGCCACAGTTAATTTATTGGCCCTCATCTAATTCAGTGATGATCTCAGTTTGCAGTATATTTTGAAAAAAACATGTGGTGTGCAAATACCGGCAAACGGCGACTACTGCGGCGAACGAACGACATAATCAGAAAAAAAAGTAAGACACTGTACCACAAAGACGAACAAAACGGGTTACCTTGAATTTTCGGTGGAAAACAGTCACAAATTGTGATGTTCCCCTGAGTGCCCGTATCGGGTTCATCACGAATTGATGGATTGGAGACACGGATGGTTGATGATTAATGTGATTTACTCTGATTAAAGTACATCCTCTAGACGAACGTCTGGTGAAGCCATGTTTCTCGATCTCCTTCTCTACAAGAAGTGCCCAAAGGCAAATGCTTAGATACGGTATCTGGCTGCGGGCAAGTCAAGGTGGCCAGGTAACTGTCATGGTAACGGCCTGGGGGAGGCAACCATGACAAGCTTCCCCCCTGAAATGACCGCGCCAGTCTGCCAACAAATCATTTCGAGGGTGAACACGCAGGTTCCAATATTTCAAATATAAACGAATACAAGTCTTTCAAAGCATGCATTAACAATTTGCAAAATTTCTAAAGAATCGTCAAGTTCAGATGAAATCATTGTGCGGAAGGGGACAAGAAACAGAAGAACACAGGTAAGCACAAGGTGCGTGTGCGAACAGTTTGTTCGCGACTTAGTCCCAAACAAAGAATTGTGAAAAACCCATGCATGGTTCGGAAAGTTTGAGGTCCACGACTTAGTTCAAGGAATGCAGTGACACACATCTTCCGGAACAGGCCAATCTGCAAGGCGATCATGACAAACTTTCCAACTTTCCAACACCACCAAATGCACACCACATTGCATCCTCACAACAGAGCCGGCTAACACAGATCCAAATGATACGACACAAACCAGAGAACACGAGCGAGCCCATGATTTCACCGCAGCAATGCTTTACTCCCATCCACTCAATCACAAGTGTCGGACACAGACCCGTGCCGCTCACCATAACTGGAAGAGACGCAAAACCCAATTTCTTACTACCTGCAAATACTTACCTTCCTTAATAATGCTTAAAATCACTATTTTACGCTATCACTGCTCAAATTACAAAAAAATTCCCATTTTTCTTGTTCCCTCTAAAACTTCTCTCCATATCTGCCAGGGGCGCTGCTCCTTCCAGCCAAGGAAGGCGCCATTTTGTCTAGTCCCGTCATCACATTTTGAGCACGCATCGGGGATGGTCGTGCCTTGCATCGCTGGTTCTTAGTTTGAACGTGTTAGGTGATTTTTGTTTGAAAATATCGTCGGAAAAGGGCCACAGTAACAGAATCAGAGGCCCTACTTCGTGCCAAAATCAAGTCTGGACATTTCGAAAAGTGTAACTGTATAAAACAACCACGGGATTTTCATCCCTTGTGCCGGGTGTGTAGGCCGTGCTATTTTGTCTCAAAGGTGTGCGACCTTTGTGATTTGCATCACCGATCCACGGTAAAGGAAGTTTTGGCCACTTGGAAGAAGTCGGATCAAAGGAAGGATCAAAGGACCAAGGAAGAAGAAGCAAGAAGATTGGCTTTGCTACCGTCCATCGATGATCGTTTGGCAGTTATGAGCAAAGACCCGGAGATGCCCTTGATATTTATGGACCAAGACAAGATGGCACCGACCGCGAACGAGAATGAGTTTGCCGTCATCAAGGAGAGTGTGTTGGCGCTTGGGGAAGACGGACCCACAGAACCTCTGATCGATGATATTAATTATCAAGAAGATACTGCGTGGTCGGAGGCTGACCTGTTAAAAACTATGCAGGCAACAGCGAACGTAGTGTTTGATGAAAAAGTTACGGGGATGGAGACGAAAATAGATGGAAAATTGTCGTCGGCGGTTGGTGCAATCGATCGGAAAGTTTATGGCGGACATACTGGCGATCGTGCAACCGGCTATAAAAAAAGTGTTAGTGAACCTTGCAATGTGTCCTTACATCAGGAAGAGTTAGCCAACATGGGACTGGCCACGGTTACGGAGACGGGCGAGTCGCCCTTTGTTCAGCCTCGAGTAAAAGACGTGTCGCCAAGGATTTGAGCGGGAAAAATCGGCGACAGGCGACAAGGGCAGCTCGAAGTCCGGAGGTAGGAGCGACCTAGTTAAGAGCTCTTCAAAATCGAAAAGCAACAGCGCTCGGCGTCAAAGGTAAGAGATAACAAGAGCAGTCGATCGTCTGCTCCCGGGGCTGGGAATAGCGGATCGAGAGACAAAAATCAAGGTGAAATTAAAGCTCTTAATAAGCCAAAATTAGTGTGTCCCGTTGCGGACCAGTACACTAAGCTACTGGACTTAATGGGTTCATTCTTTCATTCTTAATGGGTTCATTCTTTTGAATAAATTAGGGCCGAACGTCAATACTCCGTCAGTTAGTATGTCGCTGGCAGGAATTAACGAGTCGGTAGCGACAAGGGAGTCGCAGAGTGAAAGAAAAAGGCCTGCCGCCGCGTGTCGCCGCCCTGTCGCCGCGTGTCGCAAGCCTGTCGCCAGTGGATAATAGTGCGTCGTCGTCATCAATAAAGATGTTATGGTGCCAACGTCTAGTGTTAGGAAGAGAAAGTTAGATTCAACTGGAATTTGGATGAGACCAGTGGAAAATTGAGGAGAAAGTCGGACGATTACAGTGACGAACACTCTGAAGGTGAGAAGAAGGGTACCATGGAAGATCCATTTAACGAAGGCCCTGGCTTTATCCCGTGGGCAGAGTTCACTAGTATCGCTTTGAAGCACCTTCGACCGACGCGGTTTTGCATTGAAGGACCAGTGGTGTGTGAGGACCCGGAGGACCCGGCTATGGACACTCTTGCTAACGAGGGTAGCTGAAAACCACCGCCACCGAACCTTCCTCAATCGAAAGTGTTGTTTCGTCAGCTTTTGAACACGGAATCCCTGACGAGGAAAAACGAGGAATCTATTTCGGCATCGAAACCCTTGCCACCACATACCCCTCGAAAACCCGCATGTTTTTCAAAACTACAGGTAAAGGTGCC